>DF361667.1:24391-46515 GCA_000787875.1 Solanum virginianum
CTGAAAGGGTTTGTTGTGTATTGTGATGCCTCCCAGATTGGTTTGGGTTGTGTTTTGATGTAAAAATGGTAAGGTGATAGCCTATGTTTCAAGGTAACTCAAAGTGCATGAAAGGAATTATGCTACTCATGATCATTCATTGGCCACCGTGGTTTTTTCTTTGAAAATTTGGCTTTATTATTTGTATGGGGTGCATGTTGATGTGTTTATCGATCATAAGAGTCTCCAATATATGTTCATTAAAAAGGATCTCAACTTAAGACAAATAAGGTGGTTAAAACTTCTTAAATATTATGATATGAGTGTGCATTATCATCTCGGTAAGGCTAATATTGTGGCTGATGCTATGAGTAAGGTGTCTATGGGTAGCCTAACTCATGTTGATGGTAGTGGCAAAGAGGTGGCTAGAAAGGTCCATCGGTTGGCTAGATTGGGGGTAAGGTTAGAAGAGGTTGATAATGGCAGTGTTGTGGTTATCGATGGTTCACAATTTTCCTTGGTTGATGAGGTAAAAGCAAAGCAAGATCCTTACCCCTCAAGATTTGAAGGCCTTGGTGAGAGGGGGTAAGGTAGAGGTTTTCTCCCAAGGGGGAGATAGTTCCCTTAAGTACCAAGGTAGGTTGTGTGTGCCTTGTGTTGATCACTTGAGAGAGAAGATCCTTGATGAGGCTCATAATTCTTCCTATTCTATTCAGCCCAGTTCTACAAATGTGTATACAGATTTGAGAGATGTGTTTTGGTGGGGAGGCATGAAGAAGACATTGCCAAATTTGTATCTGGTTATCATGATTGCCAACAAGTGAAAGCCACATACCAAAGGCTAGGTGGCCTAATCCAAGATGTAGAGATTCCTACTTGGAAGTGGGGGGAAATCAACATGGACATTGTGGTTGGGTTTCCTAATACTAGGAAAGGTTTTGATTCCATTTGGGTTGTAATTGATAGAATGATAAATTTGGCTCATTTCCTACTGGTTAAGACTACTGATGAGGCTAAAAACTATGCTAAATTGTACATTCGTGAGTTGGTTAGATTGCAAGGGGTGCCCTTGTATATTATATCGGATCGTGGTTCTCAATATACTTCACACTTTTGGAGGTCCTTCCAAAGAGGTCTTGGAACCAAGGTATATCTTAGTATGACCTTTCACCCTCAAACGGATGGCCAACCCAACAAAACTATCCAAACTCTTGAGGATATGCTTAGGGTTTATGTTTTGGAGTTTAAGGGTAGTTGGGATAATTATCTTCCATTGATTGAGTTTGCTTATAATAATAACATCATTCTAGCATTGGTATGACTTCTTTTGTGGCTATATATGATAGGCATTGTAGGTCACCAGTTGGGTGGTTTGAAGTGGGGGAAGTTACATTGTTGGGTCTAGATCTGGTTATAGAGGCTATGGAGAAGGTAAGGTTGATTAGAGAAAGGTTGAAAATAGTCCAAAGTCGTCAAAAGTCCTATGCCGATGTGAGGAGAAGGGAGCTTGAATATAAAGTTGGTGACTAGGCCTATTTGAAGGTGTAACCCATAAAGGGTGTGGTGCATTTTGGTAAGAAGGGTAAATTAAGTCCAAGGTTTGTGGATCCTTATAAGGTGATGAAGAGGATTGATAAGGGGGCCTCATTTTAGTAAGAAGGGTAAACTAAGTCTAAGATTTATGGGTCCTTATAGGGTGATGAGGAGGATTGGTAGGGTGGCATATGAGTTAGAATTGCCTAGTGATATGTGTTCAGTTCATCCAGTTTTCCATGTCTATGTTGAGAAAGTATGTGGGTGACCCTAATGCTATTGTGCCTCTTGAAATTGTTGGTGTTGTTGAAGACAATTGACTTATGAAGAGGTTCCAGTAGAGATCCTAGATAAATAAGTAAAGAGGTTGAGGAATAAGGATGTTGCTTCCATTAAGGTCCTTTGGAGGGATCAAAAAGTTGAAAGTGCTACATGGGAGGCCGAAGCGGACATGCAAATGCGATATCCTTATTGCGATATCCTTATCTCTTCCATTCTACTGAATCCTAAGGTACTAATTCTAAGTCTTCTTTATGATTTCATGTCTCATGTAACAACCCTATATATCGTATGTTGTATTCATGTTTATGTTGACAAGTACATGGTGATTTTAACACTTATGTTGAGATTTTTGAAAATGGTGTTTAAGTGCATTATTGCATTCTTGTTGGGGCTAATTTCTTCATGATTACTCTTATTATGTATGTTTCTTTGACATTCAGGGACGAATATTCCCAAGGGAGAGATATTGAAATGACCCCAAAAAGTGTTCGAAAATGTGCCAGAAAAGTGCCTGGAATTGTAATTTCCATATATCTCAAAATCAGTGCGCAATATCAAAAATTCGACATCATATTCTTGATCAGGGGGAAAATTTGAGTGTCAAATGGGTCTAACCCCAATTTTAGAGCGACCGAATCACAATTTCAAATTTCCAAAATTGCAATTTCTAGAGAGGATTCGCGCCCTTGGCTCGACTCGCCTTGGGCGCAGCCCAGTGTTATTTTTGTTTAGTTTTTGTTTCTCAGTCCAAGGTTTTTGGGTCTTGGGCCTAAGTCGTCCCATACATGAAAATACCTATAGTTAGCCATATTTGATCTTCATATCATACAAGACATTTCCCAATTCTCTCTCAAATACTTAGACAAATATTTCACTCAAAATTCAAGTGCCAAAACTTATTCCATGAATTTGACCATGAACTATGTTGGGATTTCATAAAAGTGTGGCTGTTTAAGAATGATTGAGCTATGAATCTTTGATCTATGTTGAGACTTGATGAGGGGTTTTGATGTATATTGCTTGAGGGTACTACTAAGTTTTGGTGGGTGGTTTTATATCAAATTTACTAGCATTACACACCCACCATGTGTTTGATAAAATGTTCGATTAATGTTTCTTGAGTTGTTGAAGGCCTAATGCATGATATATGAGTTAAATAACTTTATGATGATGAAGGGGATGTATATATATGTTGATTTCATGAATGGTATCTATAGTGTTGGAAGTTGATCAATTGCCTCGCTCGGAAGGTAGTAGGCCTATGCAACCATGTTAGGGGGTTTGTGCCTGAATTGTTTCGCTCCGGAGGTAGTACGCCCATGCAACCCTTGGAAGGTAGTAGGCCAGTGCAACCATATTGGGGGGGTTTGTAGCTCAATTACCTCACTCGGGAGGTAGTAGGCCCGTGCAACCATATATGGCAGTTTGTACCTCAATTGGCTCGCTCTAGAAGTAGTAGGCTCGTGCAACCATGTTGGGGGTTTGTACCTCAATTGCCTTACTCGGCAGGTAGTAGGCCCATGCAACCATGTTTGAGGGTTTGTTCCTCATCCGCCTCACTTGGGGGGTGGTAGGGCTGTGCAACCGCATTGGGCGATTTGTTCCTCAATCATCTCTTCAAGGAGGTGGTAGATATTGATTTCTATGAAGTTGGTCTCGTCATATACACGTAAAATTTTCAATGTATGTATGTTTTACTACAAGCATCATTCATGCATGTCATATTGCTATATGCTCATTTATTGCCTAAACATGCTTTTTGATTATGTTGCCTATCTCTTGTTGTATAAAATCGTACATACTCAGTACATTTAATTGTACTAATGCATACTCTATGCCTATATGATGTTACCATGTAGGGACTGAAGTTTCACTTGATCATTCCCCTCTACCACGTGGCTAGTACGATTTCTATCAAAGCAAATTGGTGAGTCCTCAATTTTGGGGACAATGTCTTTGATCTTATGTATAAAGACTCTATTTCCTTTATTGTATGTTTTGACTGTGAGGGTGAGCCCAATTGCTTGTCGTGGCCCCAGCTAAGTTCTTCATTTAAATATGTTATTGGACAAGTATGTAATGATACTATAAGCTTTGACTCTCTTGACTTTTTGATGTTTTATGATATGAAAGATGTTCCTTAGCCGCGTGTTCCCTTTTTACTATCTCTTGTATTGTTATTTAATTGCTTTTGTGACCAAGGATATGTAATGATATGTTAAGAGACTTGATTGGAGTCCCTTCGGGTTCTCCATTCACTTTGTCACGTCTAGGCCCTATGCTTAGGTCGTAACAGCCATGCACTACCCTTCATTCTTAGAGTTTTGAACTATGTTGCTAGGTAGTGTACCCCTTTGACGCTAATTGAGTTTACTCAACACTTGACTAAACTATCAGTCAAGATGCTTGATAGCTATAGAATGAGACTCAACTTTCTGGTTGATGTTGGAAATCTCAAATTTCATACCCCTTAGAGTCTCATCCTGTGTCTCAGCTTTTTTCAACAGGCGATCAAACATCTCCTTAATTCTTGAACTACTTGCACCTTTGTCAGGGTTATGTAGTGGCACATAGGGACTATTTCTTAAGCCATCTCTATGACCCCAATCTGCATCTCTCTCTGGGCCCCTGTTCTTGTCATAAAATCCTCTGTGGTTATCCCTAAAAGCTCCATCTCTGCTGAAGTTCCAACCTCGATTTCCTTGACCTTGGCGCCAATAGTCATGATTGGACCCTTGGGCATAGATCCTGAAACCCCCCATCTGATAAGCAACAAAACAAGAGTCCTCCTTATAATAAGGCTCATCATACTTAGGTGCACATGGAGGTTGATAAACCACTGCATTGGCTCGCTTATGGTTTTAGTTCATCATCACCTCCATACTTGTGCAAATTCAGGAAAGCTCTCACATTATTTCTTCATTAATCTTTTCTTGCTCCAAACCAACACTGACAATGCACAAACGTTTTGTAGATGCCCTATCTCTCTGCCTGCATGCACAATTAGTCTTGACCACTCTCTCCATCCTTTCTACTATCCTTGCGAATGGTTGATCTAAGAATATGCCCCCCATGATAGTGTCAGCACAACTTGACTATTCTTATCATAGGCATGGTAGAATATCTCCACTAAGGCATTATCAACTATCTCATGGTTTATGACACTCTACAAGTATTTGGTGAACTGCTCTTAAGTAGTACTGATTGAATAACTAGGAAGTTGCTCAAAGTGGTTGATCTGGTATTTCAACTTGAGCTTCTTCGATCTAGGAAAACACATCTACAAAAAGGCCTTCTGCAATTCTGCCTAACTAGTGATAGAACTCTGCAAGAGCTCAAATAGCCATAATGTTGTATTTGTCAGTAAGAGACAATGGGAAGACACGAAGGCTCACAACATCCATAGACAAATTCTATGTTCCTATCATACTCTTGCAAATGAATGTAACATTATGTAGATGGCTATGAGGATCCTCTGATGGTGATCTCGCAAGAAACTCATGGTTATGCAGCATCTGAAGTAATGCACTCAAAACTACGAACTTTGTGTCAGCCAATAGTGGTGGCAACATAATAGCTCCAGTCACTTCCATACCCATAGGATTTAGCCTGTATTGATTCGACTGATAAGTATTGGCATTAAAATCTTAAAGTTATGGAGCGATGTCCTCAAGAGTAGGTAGGTTCTCGTGATCAACATTCTCATTCTCATTCTTGTTCAAAGATGCATTACCCGTGTTGTTGGAGTTATCTTGGGCCATTCTCCTCAATGTTCTATTGATCTGTGGGCCAAACAAAGTCAAAGGTCTACCTCGATTTTGTGTGTTGGGCATACACTACACTTTCACCCTGCAAAGAAAAGAAAAACATTAAAAAATGTGAAATGTGGGAGATAAGGATTAATACCGAAATCACTATGAATTAACTAAGTCTAGCCCAATTCCTTGGCAGCGGCGCCAAAATCATGATGTCTCCAAAGTTACACCTCCTTTTTGACGAGAAAGTGGTTATTGTCAAGAAATAGAACTTAACCAAGGTTAGGGTCGAACCTAAGGGAATATGTAGACTCAAGAGAATTCAATTACTGCAATTTGAGTATTTAACCGACTTACTTCCCCAAAGCAGGGGGTTTGCAATAATCAATTGAAAAATAAACCTAACTATAGCAAGAGTAAGATTAATATGGAGAGAAACTAGCGTATTGTGTTCCCCATGATTTCCTAACATAGCATCATTGTATAACCTAATTCTTTTCTAATGTGTAGCATGCAAGATGGTAAGTTAAGTTCATAAAACCCTTTGGTCATAGACAAGAGGCAAATTTCACTATGTGACTTGTCCTATCTCCATGGTATGCATTACTAACCCTTATCTGTTAGACCCAGTACAACCTCCCCTTGGCCCAATTTGGTTGATTAGATGAGAACACATTAATCAAATCCTATTAATGTCATGACTCAAGCTTAGGGCCTAGACATGAAACGGTGTATAGGGATCCCAAAGGAACCCCAAACAAGCCTCTTAGCATATCAATCACACATCCTTGGCCGCGGAAGATAGTAAATACAACAAGAGATATAATTAAGTGAAAAAGGACTAAGGAAAGTCTTTGATAATCATAAAATACTCAAGAGTCAAGCTCATAGCATAAGTACATCAATTGTTCCAACAACACTTCTAACATAGATTGGAGCAGGGTCCAAGACACTTTCTGGGCTCACCCTCCTAATATCAAGTATTCAGCATAAAGAGACATGAAATAGCAAGAGTAGCATAGCTAGTGTCCCTGAACTTAAGGACTCACCAAAGCTTTTCTTTTCAAGTACCAAAACTAGCCACGTGAAGGATGATCGAGAGATGCTCTAGTTCCTACATGGTAAAATCATGTTTGCACAGAGTATGCGTTAGTACGTTTTAATGTACTAAGTATGTAGAACGCAATTCAACAAGACATAACCAACATATTAAAATTTTATAATCATAAGTAATGGATAACTATAACATCAATATGGCATGCATGATCAATGCTTAAAGTAAAACATACTTGTAAATCATATAACTTGCAAATATAGATTACATGTGTGGGAAGAGACCATAATCATAGACTAAGTAACTACTGCTTGGAATCCAAGGCATGTCACTCCCTTGGAAGGTGATTGAGGTATCTACCCCTTAACATGGTAGTATGGGCATCTCACCCCCAAACAAGGTGGTTGAGGTATCTATCCCTCAACATGGTAATACAGGCATGTCATCCCCCATAAGATGGTTGAGGCATGTCACCCCCTCAACAAGGTGACTGGGCATGTCACCCCCAACAGGGTGTGGTCAATTGCAACACTATAGATACATGTAAGCCCTTGATCATCATAAAGTCACTTGATTTATAAACCATGTAATAGACCATCAATAACTTGAGAATCCTTGTCAAGACATTTTATTGAACACTTGGTGGGTACATAATGCTAGTTCAAAATCATGCAATTCAAGGGTGAAATAATATGAGAAAACTCAATGTCAATCTACCTACCAAAATACAGTAAAGCCCTCATGTACAATACCTTGAAAGCCATTATCAAATCTCATAATAGATCATAGTTTCATAGCTCAAAACATGCATAGTCTCAATAGACAACACCAATTCATAGTATAAGCTTGCTATGCATATTCAATCAACATTTCATAAAACCCCAACATAATTTATAATCAAACTCCTTAATAAAAGATACCCATAGAAGGTACAACTTGAAAACATGTATTTTTAATAAAAAGGGAGATTGGGCTCCATGGGTGAAAGGACCTAATGGATGAAAATCACATACCTCAAACATAGATTTTCTTAATATAGACTTGAAGGAGACTTGATGCTTGCATGGAGTTCATAGATCCAAAATTAAGCTTAGGACACTTGAATTTGGATAACATATTTGGTTAAATCTTGGAGAGTGATTTGAGAGGGCCTTAAGTGATATATTGTTGAAAAATGGCTAAATATAGGTGTTTTGACGCATAAGTGGGCATGGGGCTATAACCCCAAGTCCCTTGGGCCAACATGAAAAGCCCAAGAAAATAATACACTGGTCTGCGCTGTTAGTGTGACGTGAACCAGATGTGAACCACCTTCCAACACTAATTCGCGCCCCTGACACGTAGTGGCTAGGGCGTGGATGGCCACTGGAAATCAAAACTTAGTGACAAATTTAATTTTTGCTATGAGTCCTCTAGAATTGGGGTTATACCCATTTCCTACTTAATTTTGCCTCCTGATCAAGAATATAGGTTGGATATTTGATATCACGCACAGGTTTTGAGATATATAGAAATTGTGATTATGTGTATTTCCGAAGCACATTTTTGTCGCATTTTTTGGTCATTTCAATATCTCCCCTTTGGGAACATTCCTCCCCGAAAGTCAAAGAAACATACATAAGAGGAGTAATCATGAAGATATCAAGCTGACATAAATATAACAAGTGCATTTAAATATCATTTTCAAAAATCTCAACATGAATGACAAAAATCACCATAAACTTGTCAACATAAACATGAATCCATGCAAAATGATATAAGCATTGAAAACTAAGACTTAAAATCATATAGGGGACTTAAATGAGTACCTTCAGCTTAAGTAGAGTGGATGAGGCATAGGCATCACTTTCTCATGTCCACCTCCGTTTCCCATGTGGCACTTTCAACTTGTTGGTTCCTCTAAAGGATGTTGACGGAAGCTATATCTTTGTTTCTCAACCTATTCATTTGTCTATCAAAAATCTTTACTAGGACCTCCTTATAAGTCAAACTATCTTCTACAACACCAACAATATCAAACAGCACTATAGCACTTACGAAATGACCCCAAAAGTGCCCGAAAATATGCCTCGAAAATGCCCAGAATCGTAATTGCTATATATCTCAAAATCCAAAGGTTATTTCAAAAATCTGACTTCATATTCTTGTTTAGGGGGTCAAATCGAGTGGAAAATAGGTCTGACCCCAATTTTAGAGCGAATGATTCACAATTTTAATTTTCCAAAATAACGAAAAATAGTGTGCCTGTGCAGCCATAGTGCGAGGTGGTTGGGGCGCGCCAATAAATTATTTTTTTCCAGTTTTGTTGATCCAGTTTAAGGCCTTTGGGTTTTGGGCCTAAGACTTCCTATGCGTGAAAATACCTATACTTAGCCTTATTTCACCTCATATCATCCAGACATTCCCAAATACTCTTCCAAATACTTAGACAATATTTCATCTCCAAATTTCAAGTCCCAAGATTCAATCCGGATCTAATAATTTCACTCAAGCTTTAAGGATTCTCCAAAGTCAAGGTATGTGGGTTTCTTTCATGGGTTCCTTTAACCCATGATACCTAATCTTTGTTTTGCCCTAAATTGCATAATTTTAAGTTGAATTACTCGTGGGTCTTATGCATTATGAAATTCACTGAACTCTATATTGGGGGGATCATGAAATTGTGACTGTTTTAGCATATTTTGAGCTATAAATCTGAGATCCAATGTGAGATTGATGAAGGGTCTTGATGTATATTACTTGAAGATGTTACCAAGTATTTATTGATGGTGTTACACCAAATTTTCTAGCATGATTACACTTTTGAATTGCATAATTTTACACTAGCACTACAATTTCGCTAAGTGTTTGATGAAATTTCCGATTATGGGTTCTTGCATTGTTGAAGGTCTAAAGCATGACATATGAGTTGAATGACTTAATGATGATCATAAGAAGGTTTATATGAGTTATTTTAATGAAAAGTACCTATGGTGTTGCAAGTAGGTTGTTGGGTTTCCATTTTTGTTGTGTTCTTGAGAAAATAGAGAAGGTCATCCCTTGATGCTTGAAATGTAATAGTTTGATGAACTAGTTGTATGATCTCTACCGAACAGGCCATGCCATAAGGTAGAAAGGCTAATGATTCCTACCAAAAAGATCATATCATAAGATATGGACATTCTACCGAAAAGGCCATGCTGTAAGGTAGAATGACTAATGGTTCCTACAGATAAGATCATATTGTAAGGTATGGACACCCGACTGAAAAGGCCATGTCGTAAGGTAGAAAAACTAATTATTTTCACCAAAAAGATTATATTGTAAGAGATGGAATTTTTTTGAAAAGACCGTACTGTAAGGTATAATGAATTACGGATCCTACCCAAAAGATTATATCATAAAGTAGGGGACGTCTCATACTACCTATCAAAAAAGACTATATCGTATGATAGGAGTATTTGTAACACTCTCCAAAAAGGTTATACCGTAGGTTAGTGGGTAGCCATTTGGCCTATTTCATGAAGGTTGGTAAAAAGGGTTTAAGTATGTATTCCATATAGAGTTTACATTCCTTGATCATAATTTACAGGCATGATTTACCTTAAACATTGATCATGCATGTCATATTGATGTTATACCTATCCTTTCCTTATAATTATGTATTTCGATGATGTTACCTATCCCTTGCTAGCATTGCATCCTACATAATTAGTATATTCAAACATACGAACATATAGTCTATGCCTACATGATCATACCATGTAGGAACTGGAGCCCCTATAGATTCTCTACCTTATGGCTAGACAGATTGTTCAAGTTAGCTTTGGTGAGTCCTCATGTCCGGGGACAATATCTACCCTCTCTCATGCTTATGTTTCAATTATATCTTGTATATTTGGATTATCTATTGTCATTACTATAAGGGTGAGCCCGATTGCTTGTCTAGCCCCCACTATGTTCTATGTTTAGAGGTATTGTTGGACATGTCTTGTAAAATGCTATAAGCTTTGACTCTCTTGTTCCTTGTCTTGGCCCCCACTTAGTTCTATATTTGGCAGTGTTGTTGGACAAGTAGATAATGATGCTATAAGCTTTACTCTATTGACTCTCTTGATATTTTATGAAATAAAGGTATTCCCTTAGTCTTTATGCCATTACTTCTACTATCTTATTGTTGTTTAATTGCTTCTGCCACCAAGGATGTGTAATGATATACAAAAAGGCTTATTTGGGGTTCCTTTGGGTTCCGCATTTGCTGGTCACGGCTATGCCCTAGGTTCGGGTCCTGACAAAGATGGTATTAGAGCACTTTTTTGATAAATCCTCAGAGTTCAACATACTACGTTGATTAGAATCTTGTTCATGGTTGTGTTGTACGCCACAAGTATGAGCAAGAGGCTATGAGGCATTTAGGAAATATTTCCCGTGTTCATGTTCTAAGTCATAATATAGAGTTGAAGTAGGTTTCCCCCTCTCTCTAAAAATTTTTTTCTTTGCCATGCTAGTTAACCATGCCTAACGCAAGAGGAAGAAGAGCCCGCGCTCTGAGGGACAACCGACTTATAGAGATCTTCGAAATGCTCTCACTTTGCTTGCACAAGTTGTGGCTAACAAAGCCAATCAAGGGGCCCAAGCCCCTCATGCTCCTACCTCGAGATATAGAGTGAGAGACTTCATGAGGATAAACCTACTGGAGTTCTTTGGGTCAGAGGTGGATGAGGACCCACAAGAGTTTATTAATGAGATTTATAAAGTATTGGCCATTATAGGTATTAGATCAGAAGATAAGGCGGAGTTGACGACTTACCAACTCAAAGTGATAGCACTAATATGATTTACTCAATAGAAGGAGGGGAAGGGAAACAATAATGTGGTTCTATGGGAGGAGTATAAGGCGGCTTTTCTTAATCGATTGTTCCCTCTTGAGCTTAGGGAGACAAAATAGTGGAATTTATGAATTTGAAGCAAGGGCCAATGAGTGTGAGGGAGTATGCCCTCAAGTTCAACCAACTCTCTAAGTATACTCCTCACTTGGTTACTAACCTAAGGGCTAGAATGAATATATTTGTGGTGGGTGTTTTCGATTTGGTAAGTGAAGAATACCGGTTCGCTATGTTGATTAGCGACATGGAATTTTCCCATTTAATGACTTAATCCAAACAAATAGAGGAGGAGAAGTTGAGAAAAACAAGGGGTAATTAGGCTAATAGTTCTCGACTTGATGGTAGCTCCCAAGGTCTAGAGTCCGACGATGCTCCAAGCAAGAAGGTCGCTTAGAATGGGGTGTCACACCCAAGACCCCAAGGAGATGATGGGGTGACTCATCCTAGATGCCAAAAATATGGAAGGAAACATGGTGGTACATGTTAGAGGAACACAAGTGCATGTCTTGGGTATGGGTAAATGAGCCACAAAATTCTTTATTGCCCATATGCTCAAAACAAGGATAAAGATGATTATTTAATCAAGGGGATGCTCCAAGACATAATCAGTTCTATGCTCATCAAAAGAGTCAAGAGGTAGATGAGGCACCTAATGTTGGTACCGGTATGTTGAAATTTCCTTGACCTTGATGTGCATGGATGAGAGGTTTCAGGTATCTCTATTCCCTTTGTTATTCCTTTTGTTGCTAGTAAGCTTCATGTGTATTCCAGATTGTTATATGGAATTTTGGTGTTTATTTTATTAGTGAGTCTATTGTTGCTAAAAAGCTATATGGAAATTGTTAAATGGTTATGGTGCATTTAGATCTCGACTTATGGTATTGTTGGGTAGATGTGGTGAATTTTGATATTATTTATGGAATGGATGGGTTACATGCATATTGTGTCTGTATTGGTGGTAGAACCCATAAGGTCAAATTCCTATTCCCTATTAAACCTGTCTTTGAGTGGTAGTGAAGGGGGTAGGTCCATTTCTTGCCTTAAGGTACAATTGGTCTCTAAGGGTTGCCTCTATCATCTTGTAAGAGTTAGGGGTGTTGAACCTAAGTCCTTTCCATTGAGTTGTTTTCTGGTGATTAATGAGTTAGTGAATTTCCTTTCTGATATTTTTAATTTGGGGTGGTGTCTTTTGGTTTAACTTATCTGCCAGTATGTCTATATGACTCATGAATAGGGTTTTTAATCCCTACCTTATTTGTTTGTGGTAGTCCTTGGTGTTGATATGTTGGTTTGTGTCTGGAAGTGAGGAAGAGTTTGTGAATCGTTTGTGGGTGATATTTTGAATTTTGATGTATGTGAGGTTGCTTGTGAATCATGGGGAGTGGGAGTCTTTGGAGTAACGAGAGGGTGGTTGGAGAAGTTCACCTGTTGACTAGGTTAATAATGAGATTGGGCGATGTGGAGAATGGCTGTGTAGTGGTTTTGATGGTTCCAACTTCCTTTGGTTAGAGGAGTTAAGTTTGAGCAAGGCCTTGATCCCGCCTTAATAGAGTTGGAGGTTTTGGGTGAAAAAGGGGTAGAGTGGAGGTTGTCTCCCAAGGGGGAGATGGTGGTTATGGTAGCAAGTGGACTATGTGTGATTAAGGTTGATAATGAGTTTAGGGTTGTGAGCTTTTATAGAGTGTAGAGTACAATTGGTAAGTTTGCATAAAGATTGGAATTGCCTAGGGATATGGTTATGGTTTGTCTGGTTCTTCATGCTTCTAGGTTGAGGGGATGTGTTGGTGACTCTAGAGTTATAGTACTTTTTGAGGTTGTAGGTGTTGTGGAAGATAAGTTTAGGAAGAGGTCCTGGTGGAGGTATTGGGTGGAAAGGGTTGAAGGAGTTGATTGATAACGGTGCAGTGTTCATCAAGGCCCTTTGGAAGAATTGTCAAGACGAAAGTGCCTTTCGGGGAGTCGGAGCGAGCATGGAAAAGAAATACCCGCATCTCTTTCATTCTATTCAAGCTTATCAAACTCCTTTTCGTGATTTCAAGTCTTATATTTCAGCCCCTATCTCATTTACATGCATTCATGTGTATGTTGACAAGTTCATGATGATTTTACACTTTTGTTGAGTTTTTTAAAATGACGTTTAAGTGCATTGATGCATCCTTGTGTGGGCCGAAATTATTTTGTTTATGTCTATTGTGTATGTTTCTTTACATTCAGGGATGAATGTTCCCAGAGGGGAAATATTGAAACGACCCATAAAGTGGCCGAATATGTAACTTGGAAATGCCTGAAATCATAATTTCCATATATCTCAAAATCCGTGCATTATTTTGAAAATTCAACTTCATATTCTTGTTCAGGGGGTCAAATCGAATGTGAAATGGGTCTAACCCCAATTCGAGAGTGAACGATTCACAATTTCAATTTTCTAATATGACGAAAAATAGTGTGCCTGCGCGCTCCTAGTGTACCACGGCTGGGGCGCGCCAGTGCATTATTTTTGTCAAGTTTTGTTGTTTTAGTCCAAGGCCTTTGGGTCTTGGGCCTAAGATACTTCCCATACGTGAAAATACCTATACTTAGCCTTATTTCACTCTCATATCATCCAAGTCATTCCCCAAATACTCTTCCAAATACTTAGACAATATTTCATCTCCAAATTTCAAGTCCCAAGACTCAATCCATATCTAAGGATTTCACTCAAGCTTCAAGTCTCCATCTCCAATCTTCTTCAAGGATTCTCCAAAGTCAAGGTATGTGGGTTTCTTTCATGGGTTCCTTTCACCAATGATACCCAAGTTTCCGTTTACCTTAAATTGTATGATTTAAAGTTGAATTACTCATGCGTCTTATGTATTATGAATTTCACTACACACTATATTGGGGTTTCATGAAATTGTGACTATTTTAGCATGTTTGGGCTATGAATCTAAGATCTAATGTGAGATTTGATGAAGGGTCTTCATGTATATGCTTGAGGGTGTTACCAAGTATCTATTGATGCTTTTACACTGAATTTTCTACCATGATTTTACTCTTGAATTTCATGGTTTTAAACTAGCACTACATATCCACCAAGTGTTTGATAAAATGTCCAGTTATGGGTTCTTGAGTTGTTGAATGTGTAAAGCATGACATATGAGTTAAATGAATTTATGATGATGATAAGAAGGCATATATGAGTTATTTTCATGAAAATTACCTATGGTGTTGCAAGTAGGCTGTTGGGTTTCCACATTTGTTGTGTTCTTGGGAAAATGGAGAAGGTCATCCCTTGATGCTTGAAATGTAATGGTTTGATGAACTAGTTTTATGATTTCTACCGAAAAGGCCATGTCGTAAGGTAGAAAGGATAATGATTCCTATCGAAAAGATCATATCGTAAGGTATGAACATCCTACCAAAAAGACCATGCCATAAGGTAGAATAACTAATGGTTCCTACCGAAAAGATTATATCATAAGATATGGACACTCGACCAAAAAGGCCGTGCCTTAATGTAGAAAGACTAATGGTCTCCATCGAAAAGATCATATCGTAAGGTGTGGACATTTTATCGAAAAGGAAATGCCATAAGGTAGAATAAATCATGGATCCTACCTAAAGGATTATATCGTAAAGTAGGGGACATCTCATACTACCTATCAAACAGACTATGCATAGAGTAGGGGTATACACTCTCCATAAAGGTTATACTGTAAGGTGAGTGGGTGGCCATTTAGCCCATTTCATGAAGGTTGGTAAGAAGGGTTTGAGTATATATTAAACATTGAGTTTACATTCCTTAATCATGATTTACAAGCATGTTTTACCTTAAGCATTAATCATGCATGTCAAATTGATGTTATACCTATCCTTTGCTTATAATTATGCATTTCGATGATGTTGCCTATCCCTTGCTAGCATTGCATCCTACATACTTAGTACATTCAAATTTACTAATGCATACTCTATGCCTACATGATGTTATCATGTAGGAACCGGAGCCCTTATTGATTCTCCTCTTTGTGGCTAGACGGATTATTGAAGTTAGCTTTGGTGAATCCTCATGTCAGGGGAAAATATTTACCCTCTCTCATGCTTATATTTCAATTATATCTTTTATATTTGGATTATCTATTATCATTAGTATGAGGGTGAGCCCAGTTGCTTGTCTTGGCCCCCGCTAAGTTCAATATTTAGAGGTGTTGTTGGACATGTATGTAATGATGCTATAAGCTTGGTTCTATTGACTCTGTAAATGATTTATGAAATGAAGGTTTTCCCTTAGTCCCTATGACCTTATTTCTACAATCTTATTGTTGTTTAATTTCTTTCGCGACCAAGGATGTGTAATGATATGCAAAGAGGCTTGTTTGGGGTTCATTCGGGCTCCCCATTTAACGGTCATGACTTTGTCCTAGGTTCGAGTCATGACAACCTGGGTCACCCACACACTTCCTGAACATGGATACATGGAAAACCGGATGAACCATGTCCATCTCCATAGGCAACTCCAACTCATATGCAACCTTACCAATCCTCCTCAAAACTCTATAAGGACCCACAACCATTGGGCTTAATTTTCCCTTCTTGGCTAATCAAAGCACACCCTTCATGGGTAAGGCATTCAAGTATACCTAATCACCAACCTTAAACTCAAGATCTCTTCTCCTTACATCGGAGTAGGACTTTTTTCTACTTTGGGCTGGTTTCAACCTCTCCCTAATCAATCTCATTTCTCCAAGGCTTCCATGACCAAATCCGGACATAGCAAAGTGATTTTCCCCACTTCAAACCACCTAACTGAGGATCTACACTGCCTACCATAAAGAGCTTCAAAAAGAGCTATACTAATTCTTGAGTGGTAGCTACTGTTGTAAGCAAATTAAATGAGTGGAAGATGTTCCTCCCAAATAGCTTTAAAGTCCAAAACATAAGCTCTAAGAATATCATCAAGAGTTTGGATAGTCCTCTTGGATTGACCATCCATTTGAGGGTGAAAGGTTGTGTTAAGCTTAATTTTGGTACTAAGACCTCTTTGGAAGAACCTCCAACATTAAGAAGTGAATTGAGCACCACGGGGTCTTCATGTATATGCTTGAGGGTGTTACCAAGTATCTATTGATGCTTTTACACTGAATTTTCTACCATGATTTTACTCTTGAATTTCATGGTTTTAAACTAGCACTACATATCCACCCCAGCTCATGTATATACAACTTGGCATAATCCTTGGCACCATAAGTAGTTTTGACTTGTAAGAAGTGAGCCAACTTTGTCATTCTATCCACAACAACCCAAATAGAGTCAAAATATTTTGTAGTCTTAGGCAACCCAAAAACAAAATTCCTGTTGACCTCTTCCTACTTCTAAGTAGGAATTTCTGTATCTTGGGCTAGGCCACCTGGCCTTTGATGTTTGGCCTTCACTTGTTGGCAGTTGTGACATCCAGATATGAAATTGGCAATGTCCTTCTTCATACAACCCCAATAATACACCTCCTATAAGTCTCTATACATCTTTGTAGAACCGATGTGAATAGAATAGGATGCGTTATGGGCCCCCTTCAAGATTAATTCTTTCAAATCGCCCACATTTGGCACACACAGTCTACCTTGGTACCAAAGGGCACCATCTACCACTTGGGGGAAAACCTCCACTTTGCCATCTCTCATCAAGGCTTTTAACTCTAGCAAGGCGGGGTCAAGATCTTGTTTTGCCTTTACCTCCTCAATCATGGATGATTTAGAACCATCAATAACCATTACACCACCATTATCAACTTCATCCAACCTAACCACCAATCTCACCAACCGATGAACTTCTCTAGCCACCTCTTTTCCACCATCATCAATATGAGGTAGGCTATCCATAGACACTCTACTTAGAGCATCGGCCACAACATTAGCTTTTCAAAGGTGATAATGCACACTCATATCATAATTTCTATAGAGTTCTAACCTACTTCTTTGTCTCAAGCCAAGATCTTTTTAGGTGAACACATATTAGAGACTCTTGTGGTCAGTAAACATATCAACATGAACCGCATAAAATAGTGACACCAATGTTTCAAAGAAAATACCATGGCCACCAATTCAAGATTATGGGAAACTTTTCTAAAATTCATCGGTCCACACAAATTTTTTCTTTTGTCAATTTAGTCATAGGAGAAGTAATAAAAGAGAAACCATTTACAAACCTCCGGTAATAATCCACTAAACCTAAGAAACTTCTAATGTTCGATGGAGTAAAGGTCTAGGGCAATTTGTAATCACCTCCATCTTCTTAGGATCCACCTTAATGCTATCACCCGACACCACATGCCCTAGAAAAGCAACCTCTTTCAACCAAAACTCACATTTTTCATATTTAGCATACAACCTTTCCTCCCTCAAGATTAGAAACACCATCCTCAAAAGACCTACGTGCTAATCCTCTCCATAGGAATAAAACAAGATATCATAAATAAAAACCACCATAAACAAGTCAAGGTAGGGTTTAAAGACCATATTCATAAGATACATAAATATAGATGGTGCATTAGTCAACCCGAAGGACATAACCACAAAATCAAAGTGCCCATACCTAGTCTAGAAAGTCATCTTGGGAATGTCACACTCCTTCACTTTTCCTTGGCTATGCCCAAACTGAAGATCAATCTTAGAAAGTGACTAGCCCCTTAAAGTTGATCAAAAAGGTCATCAATTCTTAGTTGAGGGTCCTTGTTCTTTATGGTGACTCTTTGAAGTTGCTGGTAATCAATGCACATTCTAAGAGAACCTTCCTTCTTCTTCACAAATAACACCGGTGCACCACAAGGTAACTTACTAGGCCTTATAAAAGCCTTCTCCAACAAATCCCTCAATCGCTTCTTCAACTCTGTCGGAGCTATACGGTAAGGGAGAATAGAAATGGGTTGAGTATTGGGAAAGAGATCTATACCAAAGTCTATTTCCATTTTGGGGATGAACATCTGAAAGCTCATAGGGAAATATGTCAAGAAACTCAGTAACCACCGAAACTGACTCAATAGGAAGGACTTTGGACTCAACATCCCTAACCCTCAAAATATGATTGAAACAACCCTTAGAAATCAACTTTTGGGCTTTAAGGCAAGAAATGAATCTACCCTTGACCACCACATAACAACTTTTCCACTCAAGGACGGGTTCATTAAGGAATTTGAATTTAACTATACAAGTTCTAAAATCAATAAAAGCATAATATGCATGCAACCAATCCATCCCAAGAATGATATCAAAATCCACCATTTCTAATTCAACAAAATCATAAGGCAAGATTTTATGCAAAATGAAACGGGACAATTTCTATATATTCTTCTAGAAATAATGAACTCACAATGGGGGTTGACACTTCATAAGGATCATACAACATTCAGGACTAATCATACGACATTCAGGACTAACATGAAGCTTTTTGGCAACAAAAGGGGTAATAAAAGAAAGAGTAGCACCCAAGTGTATCCATGCATAAACATCAAAATCAATAACCTTTAATATATCAATGACGATATCGACCACCTCATCTACCCCTTGTCACCCTTGAAGAGCATAGAATCTATTTTGCTTTGGAGTACCCCCTTGTTAGTCTCCTCTCCCTTTTTGACCCACATTTGTACCTTGGCCTTATGGACGACCATCTCAACCTTTGTAGTGAGCACAAAAATATTCAATCGCCTCATGACCGACTTCTCCAAAACCATAGCAAGCAATAGAGTTTTTCAAACATGGACCATTATGGCTCCTATCACATCTTTGGCCCATAGGGTTAGGCACCACACCACCACCACCTTGGAACCTTGGGTTATCATTAGTAAACCTCCTATTAGGAGCATTAGAAGACCCCTGACCTTGGAAGTTGTGTCCTTTAGAAAACCTTCCACCCTTGAAATTTTGGAACCAACCTTCAAAACGAGGCTTCTTAGCCTCACTCTTTCTTCTTTTTCTAAGCTTTTCACCCTTTAGTTATTTCAAATATGTCATGAGATGACACAAATCCATATTGCCTATTAGCATGGCGATATGACACTCCTCATTAACCAAATCAGATATACCCGACACAAATTTGTTCATCCTCAATCTCAGCTTAGCAACTAATTATGGGACATACTTGGAGAGTTGGTTGAAATTAAGGGCATACTCCCTCACACTCATGGAACCATGCTTAAGGTTGATAAACTCTATTATTTTAGCCTCGTTTAGCTCGATAGGAAAGAACCAATTAACAAATGCATCTTTGAACTCCTCCCAAGGAATAGTATTATCATCTCTACTCTCCGACCTCCATTGTGTAAACCAACTTTAAGCCACCCCTTTGAGTTGGTATGCCGCCAAATCTGCTTTTGCCCTCTCATTGACACTTGTAATGGACAACACCTTACACAGCTCATCGATGGATTCATGGGGATCCTCATCCGCCTTGGATACATGGAACTCTGGTAGGTTCATTCTAGTGAAGTCCCTTACCCTAGAGGCCAAAGTGGGAGAATGAAGGGCCTGGACCCCTTGGTGAATTTGGTTGGTTATAGGATAAGCCAACAACATAATAGCATTATAGAACTCATCTTGGGCCGCACCTCCACCTTGAGGAGCAGGAGGAGCCGGTTGCTCCTCGAATGTATGGTCTCTCCTTAGTCTCCTAGCGTTTGTTAGGGGAAAATACTTACACTTACATCTAAAGCATGATATAGACCACAAAAAAGTGAAACATTTCTTTAAACGCCTCATAGACTTCCATTCATAATTGTGCCGCGCTTTAAAACCATGAATAAAACTCTAATCGATATGGTGTGTTGGATTTAGAGGGCTATTAGCAAACTAGTTCTCAATTATGAAGTTTGTCATGACCCAAGCCTAGGGCGTAGACGTGACATAGTGAATGGGGAACTCAAAGGAACCCTAAACAAGCCTCTTAGAGTATGAATCACACATCCTTGGTAGCAAAAGCAAGTAAATAGAACAAGAGATATAATTAAAGAAAAAGGGACTTGCCCATACCTAGTCTAGAAAGTCATCTTGGGAATGTCACACTCCTTCACTTTTCCTTGGCTATGCCCAAACTGAAGATCAAAAGGGACTAAGGGAAGTCTTTGATAATCATAAAATACTTGAGTTAAACTCATAGCATAAGTACATCAATTGTTCCAACAACACCTCTAACATAGATTAGAGTAGGGGCCAAGACACTTTCTGGGCTCATCCTTATAGTATCAAGTATTTGACATAAAGATATATCAAATAGCAAGAGTAGCATAGCTAGTCTCCTTGAACTTGAAGACTAACCAAACCTTTTCTTCCGAAGTGCCAAAACTAGGAACGTGGAGGATGATTGAGAGATTCTCCATTTCTTACATGGTAATATCATGTAGGCATAGAGTATGCATTAGTACATTTGACTGTATTAATTATGTAGGATGCAATGCAACAAGACATAGCCAACATATTCCAAATGCATAATCATAAGCAATGGATAAGTATAATATCAATATGGCATGCATGATCAATGCTTGAAGTAAAACATGTTGGTAAATCATATTATTTGCAAATATAGATTACATGTGTGGGAAGATACCATAATCATAGACCAAGTAACTACTACTTGGAATCAAAGGCATGTCACCCACTTGGAAGGTGATCGAGGTATCTACCCCTTAACATGGTATTATGGGCATGAAACTCCCCAATAAGGTGGTCGAGGTATCTACCCCTCAACATAGTAGTATGGGCATGTCACCCCCCAACAAGGTGGTCGAGGTATCTACCCCTCAACATAGTAGTGTGGGCATGTCACCCCCTAATAAGGTGGTCAAGGCATGTCACCCCCTCAACAAGGTGATTGGGCATGTCACCCAAAATAATATGAGAGAACTTAATGTAAATCGACACACCAACATATAGTAAAACCCTCATGTATGATACCTTGAAATCCATCATCAAATCTCATAATAGATCATAGTTTTATAACTCAAAATATGTATAGTCTCAATAGACAACACCAATTCATAGTATAAGCTTGAAATAGACAAACATGCATATTAAATCAACATTTTATAAAACTCTAACATAATTTATAATCAAAATCCATAATAAAAGATACTCATAAAAGATACAACTTGAAAGCATGCACTTTTCATAAAAAGGTAGATTGGGCTCCATAGGTAAAAGGACCTAATGAATGAAACCCACATACCTGAAACTTGGGTTTTGTTGATGTAGACTTGAAGGAGACTTAACACTTGAATGGAGTTCTTGAGATTCAGAATTAAGCTTGGGACACTTGAATTTGGATGAAATATTTCGTTAAGTCTTGGAGAGGGTTTTGAGTGGGCCTTAAGTGATATAGAGTCGAAAAATGGCTAAGTATAGGTGTTTTCACGCATAAGTGGGCATGGGGCTCTAACCCCAAGGCCCTTGCGCCGAAATGAAGAACCAAGGAAAATAATACACTGGTCCACATACTTGGTGCATGTAGACTAACCACGATCCACCTTCTAACACTAATCCACGCCCTTGGCGCTTCGCGGCGAAAGCACGGATAGCCACTGAAAATAAAAAATTAGCAAAAATTATTTTCGGTACGAGTCCTCTAAAATCAGGGTTATACCCATTTTCCACACAATTGTTCCCCCTGATCGACAATATGAAGTTGGATTTTCGA
>DF361666.1:0-18128 GCA_000787875.1 Solanum virginianum
TACCCTCCCCAGACCCACTTGTGGGATTTCACTGGGTATGTTGTTGTTGTTATTTTGTCCAGATTAAAATTTTCTTTAATATTTTTGATATAATACTTATTTAATTACGATTTTATTTAAATAACATATTTATTGTATTGAAATATTTATAAATCTTATATATGTTTAGATATTTAAATAATGAATATTATTAATCATTTTTATCTTCAGGTCTAGAAATAAAATAGTCAATATTGGGATATGAATTCAAATTGAAATATTTTAATTTTAATATTTAAAAAAGTGAGTTTTATGACTATTCCACTTATTGAACAAGGTTCTATGAAGGCTATTTGGTTAGTTTACAACAGATGCACAAATTACTCAAAAGTGATTAAGAATCTAAATGAAACAGAATCCGCCAGTACAACTTTTCTTACAAATCTGCAAACAACCAGCTTAATACTTCAAATTGAAGTGGAAATGCTACACTAATATACAAAAGTATTCAAATTCTATGGCCGATACAGTTACAAGGATAACTGGACTCATAATCCTATCCTAGGGGTGAAGTATCAAATTCCAATCTATTTCCCTGTTATTAGATGCATCTCTGCACTCATAGTGCATGAGCTTTACTCAGTTACCAAAAAATCCTGGACCTGCTTTGGAGAGTAGTTCCTTGCCAGCATCTTCACCCATTCGTATCATGTCTTCGGATGTATAGGAGCCCTTTCTAGAGGTTTCAATAACTGAAATTGAGGGAGACAAAAAAGATTATACAACAACTAAACATAGAATTGGTAACCAGAAAAGAAACATTCCTAGCATTCACACCCAACTGTCACTTTACTCACACATCCCTCAGAATCCTGTCATTAAGGAGTTAATTTACCTCGAGTTCCATCTGGAGAGGCAACCAATCCTCTGAAAATACAATCTCCATCTTCACCTCGACAGGCATAGCCAGCAATTGGGGTGCGACAAGACCCATCCAAGGTCGTCAAAAATGCTCTCTCACAAGCTACTGCTAATCTGGTTTCTTCATGATTTAATGCAGCAATGTAACTGGCCTGTAATTGCATCCATTAACTAGAGAAATGAACAATGATGGAGCAGGAAAAATTTACTCTGCAAGTAACAACAAAGAAGAGTGCTAAATACCATTTTCTCATCATCACTTCTGCAAGCAATGCCAATGGCCCCTTGAGCAACAGCTGGTAGCATATCCTCTATAGAAAGGATTGCTGATATATTTTCTGTCATATTCAGACGCTTAAGTCCTGCAAGTGCCAATAAAGTAGCTTGAACCACCCCCTCATTCAGTTTCTTCAATCTTGTCTGAACATTGCCTCTGAAATTCTCCAGCACCTATAAACAAAATTCACATATAATAATCAGCATGGCTTCTCAAACTAAATAAAAGTGAAGAGAAAAGCTTGTTAGATGAGCAGAACTGAGCTAAATAAGATAATTCAGGCTATAAGTAATCACACACAAAAAAAAAATTCACCACAAATTTTGCCACATTTAAAAGATAAACAGATATAGAAAACATGAGCTTCACATTTGGCTTACAAAAACAATAATGCTCCTGGAACATACCTAATGCTATGTAACATATCAGAACAAGTAACACATAACCCTGAATTTTGTATTTTTCCACTCGTTGGGCAACCTACCAATCTTTTTGAGTACAAAAAATTTCTTTTATTATTTTGGCTCATTTTCAACATATTCCTAATTGTTGCAAATGCTCTCCAAGTACTTACACAAGTAATGTATTTAACTTCGTAATTTGTACCTTCATAGAAAGCATATACCGACACAATACATGAAGCAATGACTCAAATAAATTATGGTTGCTGCTTGATGGGAAACTTTACAAAGACTTCTAGTTCACTTTGTTTATGATATCAAAACACACTCAGAAACTGGTTGGTCTTTTTCAGATACTACGGATATGTAATAGACTTACATTGAGTGAAGGATAGCGGTGGAGAATCTGGGACTTTCTCCTCAGTGAAGCAGTACCAATTGTGCTTCCGGATGGAAGTTCAGCCAGGGAGCCTGCAGCTAAAGAAATGAATGCATCCCTCACATCTTCACGTGGAAGGTTGCATGGTAAGATTGTCTTCTCAGGCAGATATGTGGGCACATCTTTCATTGAGTGGACAGCAATATCAATATCGCCATTGATGAGGGCTTCGTCTATTTCTTTTGTGAACAACCCTTTTCCACCAATATCTGCAAGAGGCTGACTTAATATCTTATCACCTGTGGTTTTTATTATTACTATTTCAATGGCTCCCTCTTCAGCCAAGTCAGGATACGAGGCAATTAGCTTATCTCGAGTCTCATAAGCTTGGGCAAGAGCTAGAGGGCTGTCCTACACAAGTAATTGCATATGTAATCCATAAGAGAAGAGTCTTAGAAAAAGCACTTCAGAGGTATATCAATCAACTTTTATCATCCCCCACATACACATAAAGAAGGAGAAAGTACGCAGATCTAATCCAAAGTGATGTTGAAACTCATCCCTTATAAATTACATGGTTGTTACCAAATATGTTCATGAAATAATGGAAGTCAGCACAAGAGATTTTTTTATATCAAAACAAATATCAGATGGGCTAGGAAATATATGTGAGCGGGAAAATGCAAGGAGAAAGAAAGGGTATATCAACTACTAATATTAGTCAATTTCTAATATGCAAGCACAAAGAGGAGTCAAGCATACAAAGTTGTATTTTTGTTTCCCCATAATGTCAGATCCCCTTGAAAAGCCTACATTTTGATTAACACTATGTCTACATCATAACTAAAATACAACACATTCTCAATAACAGCAAATACATTGGCAGGGATATTTGAATTCCTTGTCCACTCTTTCCAGTATTTTCCGAAAAACAGCAATTAGGAATAGAGAATATATATCAAAGAAAGGTCTAACTGTTGGAATCATTTTTTCCATTGCTATTTGATACATTTCGGTCATTAACATTAGCAAATTCAGGGAAAGTGCAGAAAGAGAGGGACCCAAACCCACGGTAAACAAAAGGCTACATAGCAATTCCAATGCTGAGCATCAAAAAATGTGGAAACAAATTAGAATAAAACTGATCTGAAATATGTCCAACCATCATCATTACATTACAGGGAAGCAAAGGTCAGTAGGATTATATGTCTACTCTTCAACAATGCTAAGGGCGTGTGTCAGATCTTTCAAAAATATGACATGAGTGCGACAACATTTTTGGAGAAGAAAGTCAAATCTAGATCCGTACAATAATGGAGCCATCACCCCACACTTTCACATTTTCATTTCTGATAACTAAATGCGCTGAGACTATTGAACTAAATGACACCTACGAAGTCCAAAGTAAATGGAGGGAGTAATTGGTAACAGCCACTTGCAGTTGAAAGACTGTAACTTTAAGCTGAGATGAACCCAATTAAGCATTCTTGTACAAATAGATTGGGTAAAGAATTGAGAGTACCTTCCTCGTGTGCCAACTCTGATGACGGCGGCCTTAGTTTGAGCTGGCTGTTCTACAGCAGTGGAAGCCCTGATGACGTGGACCCGCCGGCGTTGAAATGAAACTGCAAATTTCCGGCATGGAGAAGAAAACCCAATTGGTAAAAGGGTACCGGAGCCCAAATTTGAAGCATTTAGAGTAACAAGTTTCTCCATTTTCGTAGGAATTTTGCTGAGAGAAAATGAAGATGCGCGTTCTTGTTCTTGCCTACTTATCTTCAAAGGTCATCCAGCCTGTTTAAAAATCTTTAAAATGCGGCTTTTGGGCCCCGTTACCGTCTCTTTAACCCATCAGATGCTGCCACGTCATCTTCTCAACCAAATACACGATCCAAAAAGAGAGGATGGAAAGTCAAAATGTTTTCAACAAAAAAATGCAAATAATTAAGGCCGAATAATATTTAACAAGTTTAGATGACTTCTTATATCAACTAATTTTAAGAAAAAAAGAGGTCTCCTTTTATTGGGATGTCAATGGGACGATTTAGTTAATTTTCCAGTTTTTTTTTAATTTTTAAAATATATTGTTATTAAAATATTTTTTTATAAGTGTGTTTGGAAGGAATACTTCAATTTTTCACCATAAAGTTAAGAATGTAAAAAATTTGTTGTTTTGTTTGATCTAAAATTTTATATAGGAGTTGCATAGATTTTGTCATATTATTTGATAAAGTATCTAGTAACTTTTAATTTTAAAGCTAATTAATTAAAAGGTAAAGGTCCAAAGTCATCTAGGCACCACGCGCGGTCTAAGACGATAGTTATATTTATATTCAAAAAATGTTACAAAATATATTTATATATTAAATTTAACATGTTAATATATAAAATATATGTACATACATGTAAAGTTATTCTGAGAAATTTTGGATTTTTTTAATAAACTAAAAAGATCATCCCAATGTTGATTTAAATAAAAGTCCATAATTTTATTGAAAAATAATAAAAATTCATTTGATATGATGGATTTTTCATATTCGAATTTGATATTCCCTTATGCAAGATGATCATTTGGACTAGGCCTAACAATTATCTTACTACTTTATAGAGAATCAAGCATGCACAAAGTAGGAATAGACATGACAACGTTAGACATGGTCTTAATTAGGTTAATTCTTGTAAAACTAACTGAAAGTTAGCCATACTTGGCAAATTATATTAGTAGAAGTATAACTCGAGGAATAAAGCTACATGTTATTTTAGTGTACAAAATCATATAGGATCAATACGGATCGAGCTCCAAAATAGACCTAAGTTCATCCAAGCACTTCAGAGGTAAGCTTAGGATCTCCATTGTTGTTGGACGAGCTCCAAAATAGACCTAAGTTCATCCCAATAATTTACATATTCGTTCGCGTCCGATGAAGGTCGTTGAGCAGTGTTACAGAGCTGCTGGTTATTAGTTGAAATCATCATGTCTTGATAAACATGTCCGCTAATAATTTCAGTATTGTGCTTGGCTGGAGCACCAAAGCTTATTATATAATCTGAACAAGAATCAACACTACATGTTTGTGAGTCAACTACTAGGTTCCGCTTTGCTGCTGCTCTCCATTCTGCGGCTGTGCACTTATTCTTGTATGAACCGTTTCGTTTAAAGATTCTGCAGAGAGTCCAAACTTCCTGCAAACGTACCCATAATTTAGTTCCTTATAACAACATGCATAAACTTCCTAGTCATGTAATTAAAAAGGTAATCTATATATTAATCATTATCTAAGCTTTTAGATGAGATAATTTCGCACTCTTAACAAATTAAAATTACTATTAGAAATAACATAGTAGAGCTAATAAAAATCATCAATGTGACAAACATAAAATTATCTTCACTAATTTAGCTTCACATTTGAACAAGCATCAGGTGCATGTATATCGACCATCTCATCTAAAATCTTGAATTAAGTTGTTAGAGAAAACAAGTAGAAATTCTTTTTGATAACGGGTAGCAGCGTGAGACTTACAGCTTGTTGAGGAATGGTGTTGGCTTGAATGTGTTTAGTTGATTTTTCATTTTGAGCAGGAAGACGAAACTCATGCATCATCCAATCCGTTTTTGTGCCTTTTCCAGCACTCCCTCTGTAATAAACCAATGACTTCTTCAACCCAATGCATTCACCACCACTATAAACAGGTTTATCAATACCAGTAGCCTTCCAAAATCCACTACCAGTCACCCTATTTGGTCTAATACTGTTCCTGTATTTTCTCCCTCTTTTGCAAAAAAAGTACCATTCCTTTTCTCCCTTGCTGCTCGACTCTGCGCACAAAATTATGTATTTATTGGCAACATAACAACGACAACATATCCACAAGTGGGATAAAATATACGCAAACATTGCATATAAACTCAAAATAGCAAGATAGATAGATACATACTAGGAAGATCCCAAGGTTCATATTTGTAGATATCAATCTGTTTGATGAGTTCAATATTGATTGGCCTTTTCTCAACTTTTCTCCTTAGATAAAATCCTACTAGTTCTTCATCAGTTGGATGAAATCTGAAACCTGGAAGTGCCACCTCATCCTCCTCTTCATCTTTTTTTGCTGTGTAATATTTAGTACTACTTGTTACCAAGTTGCTCATGTTATTTTCCACTTCCATAAATTTTAGTATTTCTTAACTAACAGCTTCAGATTGTTGTTGTTCTTGCTTAGCTTAGTTTGAGCATATATATATATATATATATATATATATATATATATATATATATATATGAGGGATATCCACTATATATTTTTTTAAAAATAAGAAGGTGATGTGGATTAATACTAATGAAGAGGTTTCGATAGACTTGGGTGAAGTCATGATTTGTATTGACTTTTTTGTTCGAGGGACCAAATGATATTTTATACTATAAATATCCACTCAAATTATATTGGAAAAAGTCTTCAGTCTTCTATTTGGGCTTATCATCATGATTTTTTATCACCATTTTACGACCTACAGTATGGGTGGCCAAATTCCTTCCCCACTTGGAAACATTCATTCACGAGTATTAGGCTTGTCTCGACTATAAAGTCAATAAAATAATTACTTGGGATCTTAACTTTTATATATATATATATTCAAATATCAAGCGCTGAAATTAATCAATACTATTTTAATATCACTATTTCAACTTGTTTAACGCAATACTATTTTGATATCATAAAATAAACTTTTCAAATGTTTGAGTCAAATTTTATCATTCCAACTCTATTTATATATTTTATTTGAAATTTTACATTGTTTACCTTCTTACATCATAATGTGTGCGTGTATATATATGAGACTTCTCTATGAAGTTTGATTTTAAGACCCCCAAGTAAACTTATTTAAGCGACCCTGAGTGACATGGCATACCAAAATATAAAGAAATACACACAAAAAAAATCTAGAAAATTTAACATAATGCTATATATGTAAAAAAAGTAACTAAGCTTTAGCCTTTATCATGTCAATTTACTGTGCTTCTTAATGCAGAGATTTCACATTGTCATAATCACTTGGCTTAATTCTGAGTAATGACAATTAAGTTGTTTAATTTAGTTTTGTTGTAATCAAACTCTAGAAGCAATCATAATCCATAAATAGTAAACATGAAGAGGTTATTAAATTAGTTGCAACCAAGTCATAGAATGCATATAAAATTGAATGGAGAATTCTGACAATAGTGAAAGACCAAACCAGCAAAGATACAAATATGTGTGTGTCAATTTTGACCAGCCAAAATATAAGGTTAATGAAAGGAATATTTATATAATTGAGAACAAGTCCGCTACTCTCTTTCTAATTTTTAACCACTTAAACTGCCGCCCCTTTTTACCTTTCAACCAACAAAATCTTCAGTTCTTTGGGTGTGTTTTCTATCAACATGTTTTTCATTTTTCTTTTTTACGTTTGGTTGGTTAAAATAAATTCTTTTAGAAAATGAATTCTAATTAAAACAAAAACAAATATCACAATCTTTATAGTGTTTGCTTAAATTATATGTAAATAATGTTCTTAAAATTAATATATTTATTAAATATAAGAAAATAAATAAAAAACAATTTTTCTCATTTGTTTTAGCTTTGATGGTCAGAATTACTAATTCATACAAAGTGTCCTGTGAAAGTAGTCGAGGCGCGAATAGCTTGGATGGACACCTTGTTTACAAAAGAATGTTTTCTTAAAAAAAAAATGTAACAAATAGTTTCCTTAGATCATACCAAACACAGCCTTATTTGATATTGCTTTCATGAAAAATCAACTAGCACTAGCACTATTTGAGTGGACAAATTTCGAAGGTGGACGACTTCCCATCAAGGCATTAACCAAGTCAATTCTACTATAGTTTTTTCTGCTATAAATTTCAAAGATATTGCCTTGTATATAATTTAATGGCAGATCATGGTTTAAAGTTTATGCATTCGAAATTGTAATCCATTTTTGTTGTTATATTCTAGATTGATAAATTTGTACCAAAGCTGAATGGGAAGTCCATATTGGAAGAAAGAAATGAATGATTCCAACTTCCAACATCCAACCACAATTAAATTTGTCATTCAGGGAAAAGTTAGTACCAAAAGTCTCGTGTGAAGACTCTTTCTGGAATTTAGCAGCAGCCAGAAAGTCAAACATCTACGAAAGTGAATCAGAAGACAGGCACATTAATGAGAGGTAAAGAAAAGGTCAAAGTCTTTAGTCAAGACAGAATTGATATATATGTCATTTCAGTTCTCAAGACTATGCCAAACACTTAAAGACACTAATACTCAAAATAACAAACATGTCCTTCCACTTATCTTGTAATATTTTTATAATTTTATTCCTAAGATAATACATGAAGCAATCTCCTTCAATAACAACCATAATATTATTATTCAACAATTAGTTGATGCAGTTAATCTGTTTCCACGCAAATATAATTTTCCCTTCTTTTGAAACTACAGGAACTTAATGATGTAATATATTACAACCGCAATCATCGACAAAATTACAAAGTACTGACATGTCTTATAATAGTTGTTAAGAATAAAGCTTTCAACGTTCATGGCAAACCACAATCTTTTCCAACTGTTTTGGTGGACACAATGGAAGCGTGTCTCCAGAAAGGACTGCTAATAAGTCCTGAGGATTTTTGCATCATTCATATATCAAGGAATGCCATGGGTTATAGTGGATAGGAATGTTATTGATAAATTAGCCAATACTGGCAAATTACAACATCCACAAGTCACTACACAAGCTAAAAGACTTACATTTCATGCACACAACACCGTATGCAGCCCAGAGAACATAAACATTGCAATTATTTATTAGCTTATAATTATAATTGTACTGGTTACAAAGAATTAAGATAACAGAAAACACTTTTAGAAGTACATACGCATTTGCATACAGAGAACAACAACAAAGTACAGTTTGATGTACTGGCCTGTCGAGAGAGTATTTCTGCCACCTTTTCACAACATTGAACACTTGTATCACCTCTGCTGTGACTATTTACAAGTCTCAAATAGGGGCTTCGACAAATAACAATCAGCGCCTATCTCCATTTGGAACTATTTCTTCTCCTACGCTAATCCATGTATCTGACTCGGTTTCCGTATTATTCTCATATCTTAGCAGTATGCCAAACAATATTTTCCCCTGTTTGCAAGGGAAATATGGTAAGTGGCAATTAACTCGATTAAGTAAAAAAGTTGGCATCTATTTTGAGTTTTTTTCATTTTGAGGTGGGTTCTAACCTTTGCTCTCCTGTAACCTGCCAAAGTTGCCAAAGGTTCGCTAAACCTCTGCACCTCCCCAGCCTCTGCATTTATATTGATCATCTGGCAACGATTGCAACCACCCAGTGACTGCACTTAACAATATCAGTGTGAACATGAGGAACTTTTCGTACCTCTGTTGACTTTCTGAATAAAGAATACTCCTCTACGATTATCGGAAAGAACAATACTCCTCTACGATTATCGGAAAGAACGTAGTCACTTCATGTTTTAAAATCTTGATTTTATAGGACCTAGAACTCACCGTAAAATATTTGCCTCCAATATTTAGATTGCTCCATCCATCTTCTGCATATGGTTCACCACCAGATGCTACAAGATTGGGTCGAAATCTCATTGCACCAACTTGAACTACTTGTCCACCATTGCTCCTTCGTCCATCTAAATGTAAAAAGGAAAAAAAGAAAAGGTTGAATGATTTTTCGATAAACTTATTTGCTTTATACATTCACCTTTCTCTAAAGATCACTAACCACCGTCAGAGGAAGCATATTAAATGATACAAGTGACTTATGCCGAATAAAAAATTCATGTATAGTGGACTATACAAGATACTGAACAGATCCAGTTATTCCCTTTTTTATTCCTTCTCAATCATCCTATTATCACAAGCCCACAACAGCCATGCTACTAGAGGTAAAAGTTATAGTCTCCTCTAAAGAGAGAAATACCAACTCATTGAACTTAAATTCAAATAATGCAAAGCAGCAGTATCCAAGGAACAGAAGTTATTCCACTTATTGTTGTATAGATGTATTACGCAACGCTTAGAAGAACATCCTCAATTGACCAATTGTATTGAGTGCAATCTCTAATTTCCTTATATTCCTACTCCAAAAGAGTTTAAATACCAGAAATAGAGTTCGCTCACTACTAAGAACAGGAGAAGATAAGAAAACATACTTGATTTCAGCCTAGAGTTGAGGTCAGCTATGCTTTCTTCAGATACCAGCAGAAACTGGGCTTCATTAACAAAATTCAATCTAGAGCCAAGATCCCTGCACATGCCAGGGCTCCCATTTTTATCTATGCAGGAGTGACTTTGGGAACCGGAATTCCTTAATAGCATGCAAGGTCGATCAATTGCCCTGCTGAACCAGATATCAACCTCATTGTTGTAACTTCTGACTTCATATCTACCCAAATCAAAAAGACACGAAAAATAATTGAGCATTACTATAATACTGCAAATTCAAAAAGCACCACTTACATAAACTATATTCTTGCACCACAATCTTCTTAGATTTTTATGCAGTGAACACAACTCACGACGTACTTTCCTTTCTTTGAGCTAAAAGAGAGCAGTGGTTAAATAACTACAAATTGATTCACGCGATTTCATTCTTAACTACTTAAACAATATCTTGTTTATCAAGTATTTAATAACAAAAGGCAAAAAGCAAAGATGAAGCTGAAACCTATGATTTTGGATATCCATTTCATCTCTTCCAGTGACAAGTCGGCTGGATTTGAGTTCAATCTGCAATTTCTCCTTGCAACGAGGTGACTCTACAAACAGTTTTCCCAAATTGAGATCAATCAGCGTGGAAATATAGCACATTGCTGGAACCTAGAATGCAAATACAGCTGACTTAGATTTTGATGCAGAAGAAATCAACAATGCATCAGAGATAATAGTCAAGACGCAATATAATTCTCAAAAAAAAAAAAAATTAAGATGCAATAACTAGTAAATATTGAATAATCATCTATTATCTATCTAGTATATAAGCTTCCCGCTGTTACTGGCGTCTCTTACAAAATTATGTTTCTAGATATAAAAGGAGAGAACATAGCCCAATCGAGAGCATGGACAATTACATATTCTCAAGAATGTTTCTGAGAAAAACAAACAATAAGAAAATTAGATGACAGGCTAAGAAACATGGAGTGTAGAGATTAAGTCACTTAAAAGTTACTAGTGAAACACAGGAGAAAATAGGATTTAGATATAGAGAGAGAATGAAGATTATTCTAGGGAGTTGGAATGTGATGTGAATTACAAAGTATTCTACCTTCTTTTGGGTAAGAATTTCACCAGTTGTGCTCTTGAGAATCCATTCACGATCATGCAATAGCCCTAAATTCATACGGAAAGGAATGGACAGCTATTTTATAAGAATAATACACTGAAATTCAAAATACTTTGATATTCTAAAGAAACGTGGACCAATTTCTTATATGCAACTGAAATGAAAAATATCTCTTAATTTTGACAAAAGCATAAGTGGCATAAAAATTGAACAACTGTATTTTCCGATTGAGATATAGAAGAATAGGTACCAGTAGATGTTAGAGGCCACTGATCCACACTAAATCCCGCACAAGACTTTATTGGATAGACAGTAATAGATGTGAGGAAATGTCGTTCAGCAGCTTTTGCAATCCCTGCAATTGGTCAATGAAATGCATAGGTTGACTTAAAAAGTTTGCACACTATCTTTAATGGTATTAAACAGACAAACTTTCATACTTATGATCAACTTCTGGTCTACAAGAAGCCAAATCAACATGTGTGTGTGTGTGTGTGTGTGTGTGTGTGTGTGTGTGTATATATATATTTAATGCATGCCGAATAGTAGAAAGGTAAAAAAAGTTAACCTTCAATTGGCAGAGAAATGGAGCTTGGTGGCAATGCACACCGATTAGACGATAATATTACAAAATTATTTTCCACGAAGTTGACGAATTTCTGCATAGACAGGTAGAACGACATGAAGTGGCAAATAAGACTAGCTTTCAAAGCAACAGCCAGAGCAAAGATTACTTTGCTAATCAATCATTCAGGCAATTACAAGATAACTTCATAGAAATTGAAGCTTCTGCCCAGCAATATCTAAAACAAACAACAGAAATGGGAATTATAGAAATTCATCTTGTTTAGTTCTTTTTTCTTTCCTTTTTCAGCTTGCCCGTCTAATGGGCAAGTGAAAGTAAAAAACCCAGAAGCTGGCAATTGTTGTTCTATGTGACCATTATGATATGTATTTTCCTCTCTCTCTATTATGAAATACATGTTAGGCTTAACTCAATCCAAAAATTAGCTTATGAAGTGAGGATTGCCCAAAGACCATATAAAAAGACAACAAAACATTTCATTAACTAATGTGGGCCAATCTCCTTTTTCATTGATAAGTAACTAATGTTAAACATTCTAACACCCTCCTGTTCCCACACCCACACATGACAAAGACCAGACAACTGGAGCATGTGGAGCGCAATAATGGGCAAACCAAGATTAGGCATTCTAACCCCCCACCCTCCCATTCCCCGTATGGTTCTGAGGCCATGTTAAATTAGGAAAAACGTCAGATTGACTAGACTAAGCAACAATATACAAAAGGTGTTCCTTATATAGTAAGTCTTAAATTAAGTACGATTAGAAAGGCAATCAATTTTTATGTTTATAAAGTAAGAAAATGTTGACTATATAAATAATATTCTAAAGTATCCTATAACAATATTCTACAAGATTTTTCTTATTCAAATCTTCAAGTATAATGACTCTCAGACATGCATCATGTATGTAACTAGACATACCATTTTAAACCCGTGTATGAATCTAGAAAAATATTCTCTTGATATTCTAAGTAATCCCCTTAAACACTAGGTAATGAAACCAACTTGAATTTATTCATATTGAAACACAGAAAGTTGGCGTTGAAATTTAGCTGGAATAATGCACAATCACTAAGAAAAAGGCTAATTGGAATTCTTCCTAGTAGAAACTAGAAAGTCGTGAGTAACCGCACAGCAAAAGGAAGTGTTTCTTGCACTACACGCAGATACGAATCTATTCTCAATCATTGAAAAAAGATACAATATTGAAAATTCCTAGGACACAGCGACAGCATAACTTGAATTGGTAGAACAATGACAAAGAAATTCATAGAAGAGGGCTCCAGTCGGTGTAGAAAATAGCAGCGCTAGTTGCAAGATAGATGGTGGCACCAGGACAGACAACGAGAGGAGTGGACCCAGACACCAAAAGGACGAAGCGAAGAAGTCGGCACCAACCTCCGGTAGTGTTCAGATACCATGTTAAGAAAATAGACCTTGGGCCGAAATTAATCCTAAAAATCTAGCTCATGAAGTGAGTAACACCCAAAGCACATAAGGAAACAACGTATTCCCTCCACTATGTGAGACATTCGAAGACTTTCTGTCACCCTTTTGTAAAAACAATGTAGCCTAAAAAAGCTCTCTGATTAGTAAATTCAAATCATAAACTATTTGAGTTGAAATGTAAATTTAATTTTCAACTCCAATTGTTCAATATTTTGCACATCAAAATCTTGAAGAAAGAAGCATGTCCTACTGTAAAAAATATAGAACTACTCTTCATTTTAGGGAATTAAGTTGGAAATGGTGGGCTTCCTTACCATGGCATCTTCAAATGTTGACATATAGCCAAAAGATACTCTGACTGCTCCAGTTGGTTTTCCATGTAAAACGTCATGATCATCCCAGCACACATGCCCAGCCTAAATAAAATGATAATTTGAATGTGTTACCATTGGTGGTCCCTTTTCCCCGTGCAACAGAAGACATATAACAATTAAAATGAGGGGAAAGGAAACCCGTACCTCAATGTTTGAAAGAAGATCCAAGTGTGACAAACCAAGATATTTAGCACAAGCACCAGGATTGCAAAAACAACCTGTCTATACAAAAATACAGGGAAAAAGACACAAGAGTTTAGTCATAAGCATATAACAGCATTATATATCTGAGATACTCAATTACCAGTTTCACAAGATATGATGACTGACCCTCCCTCCATTCCTTCAAGAATTAGGATAGACCATTCGTTAGGGACTTTTTATAAAATATTTACCATTTCCTTGTATTGCAATCTTCTCTTTATCTGACAATTCCAGCTAAGATAATTTGTTACTTTCTATAATTCTAAACATGTTACTTCTTTCACCGAACTACTCCAATGTTTCATATTCAAACTCTTGTTTTAGACACTTCTCGACCAAAACTGCTTCACATATTCACATACCTTACTTGTAAAACTTTTCTGCAGCCAAACAGGGTAATCTTACTTGGAATGAGGAGTAATATCAGTAAGGCTTATTGATTACCAATTGCATAAAACAAACCTCAGTATTTGTGGACAAAGTTTAAACATAACAAGGAGACAGTAACCTAATCATGTTAGTACGGATGCAAGTCATCCCTTATTTGGTCTCCCATAGTTGTTACTACTACATGATGAGATTATCTGCTCATTCCAAAAAGTAAAAACGGTGCAGGTACTATGGAGAGCAATAACTAAGGACTGAACAACTCCTCCAAATATGGCAAATCACACATCTAATAGTGGTGAAGGCAGTTAAAAGAGCAAGTGACCTATACATCTAAAGGACAAAAAGTCACAAATAAAAAAAATAAACTAACAGAAGTTTAACCAGAGAACTTCACAAAGCCAGATAAGCATATCAAGGCATTCAGATGTAAGTGAAAATGAATGATAAATCATAAAAAGACACCTCTTGGAGGTCATATCATATCCCCTGACGTTAACAAATGAAAACATAAGAAAGTAACACATTTAAATCATAAACAACAATATCAAGCTGCTCTAGGGATATGTTTCAAGAGCATAAAGTAGCAAGCATCTCATCCCCCAAGGGAAACAGAACAAAATCCACACTTCATAGACAATATAGCCTTTGAACTCTTACCCGCAGTTGAATTCCTGCCAAGGTTGCCAATTTTTCCACCTCACGATATCCATACCATGTTCCGTCTGGTCTTTTCATGTTGAATGAAACCGTAGGACCTATTTCACTAGATAATAACTGAGATAAATGTTATATTAACTTAGTCACCATTGGAACCGTAGGACAATTTCATAACAAACCATCAGAGACAATTCATAGACTGTGAAAGAATACCAAAGAAAAAGTCAACTAAAATGAAAATCAAAAAAACAAAAGCAACCCAAAAACAAAATGATTGCATCATCACTGCATGAATGAGAAAAATATTTCCTTCACCGAGGACATAAAGAAATTTCTTCACATGAACTCATGAGGACTTTCTCATATTATATACTTGCAATTGCTAAAAACAAGATCTAAATTCCATCCAAATTGCAAAAATATATGAACCTAATCACGAGAATGCTGTGTTCAATATATTTACCCCGTAAAGCGTGCAAACGAATTCTCCATTTTCATGCTTCAGTGCCAAAAGCTTATTCCTCACATAAGCTGCAATTGATGTAGTATGCCTTGCAGAAGAAAATAGCACATTTCAGAACTTTTTTTTCTCCATTAGGCTCCAACTTCATTAAGGGAGGAGAGAGAGAGGATTGACCAAGAGGGGGGCAACAATTTCCATAAATTCTTAGTATGTTTCTGTTGTCACTGATAGACGATTCAGAAAGGAATAACTAGTTTCTCTACCCGCAAAAAATTTACTGCAAACTATGCCAATATATCCTCTAAACAAAGAGGACCTTATCAGCCAAGTCAACGGAGACAAAAACATAGAGGAAAATTTGAAGTCCCAAAAGTTTAAACCTTTAAAACTTAGTAGCTTAGTTGGTTGACTGCCTTGATTCCCACCTTGTTGGTGAGGGTTCGATGGAACCCACTTTTTTCCTTAAAATAAATTATTAAAAAATAATTTATGAATTAAGTTTTACATTTACAAAATTTGAAATCATGATAACATATTAAATATCGAAATGCAAATTTAATGAGCATTTTATTTGAAAATTTTATATTTTTCAAATGTCAAATTATCCACGGATTAATACTTTATAAAGATATTCATCATTTGATATTTCTAAAGAGAAATGAGGAGGTAAAAAGAAAGAAAGAGAGAAAAAAAATATTTTTTTAATCAAAATATAAGTTTTTTTATTTTTATAAATTTGAAGGATAATTTTGTTCAAAAATGTTTCAATAAATGAAAAGTACTTTTACAAAATATTTCTTAAAAACGTCAAAATATCAAAACCACCCACCACATTGTAATCCCCCTCTCCATGTCCCCTTCCCCTACGCCCAATTTTAAAAAAAAATTTTAAAAAAAGCCTTTTTCTTACTCACTCGAAAGATAATTAGTCCTAAACCAAAATTGACTTATTTCAGTAGTTGTGGTAACGTCTAGTTATATAAAGGTTGACAGTACCTATGTAGTAGAGAAATAATAGTTCAACAATATATGAAGTAGCGATGAGCAGGATTAATCAAATAACATTAGCAGGCACCAAGATAAATCATAAAACGATTAAACTACAAGCAAAAAAAGTGTGCAATAAATCTAGCAAAATATATCCAATCTCAATGTAATTCTGTTCATTATTCAATGTAAAAATTTGTTCACTCACAAAAGAAATAAGCACTCACCTTATCCAAAAAAAAAAAAAAAGAGTAAGCTCTCACTTACCGGGAAATCGAAGATGTTGTTAGCATATTAATAATTTTGAACCCATTTTGAATTGCTGCTATGCTCAAGAATGAAATGGTTCCATCCTCAAAAAATTCCTCTACACCTTCTCTTCTTTTGAAAAAGTCAATGTCAGCAATAGCTGCAGCCACCGTGCCTACAAGAATGCAGGTTAACTTAAAATTGCTAGAGTTTTCAACTTTATAATCACAACACAGGAAGGTCCAAAGAAAAACCTCCACTAAAGTAGGTCTTCTTCAGCAGCTTAGCAGCATCTGATCAATAGAAAGAGATCAGGAAATTTTTGTTAATATATTAGTGAGGAAAAGGAAAGAAGAAAGAAATATAAGTGTATCTTGTTTCACAACTAAAAAAACATGAAACCTTGACATATTTGCCACCCTTTCTACCCAAAATTCTCTCCATAACCAGAGAAGCAGAGAGATAGAAGCAGAGAGGGAAATAAGAGAGAAGTAAACTACACTAGGAAGAAAATTAAACAAGATTAAGTGAGTAAACATACAACAAAAATAGCCTTTCTTATTTAGCTCCTTACCATTTTGAACAATGAGTGCTCCAAGGCCAGTTGGGTAGCCAAATAACTAAACAAGAAACAAATAGAACTCTTCTCAAGCTACGTGATGTAATTTGTATGTTCGCGTAATCTTAAAACAGCAGGTATCAAATATAAGAACCTCATGTAATCTTAAAACACCAGGTATCAGATATGAGTACCTTGTAGAATGAGAAAACAACAAAGTCTGCTTTAAACTTCGATAAATCTGGTGGATCAGTAGCACATCCTTTAGCAGCATCGATCAGAACCAACCAGCAACCTCTGCATTCAGAGAAGAGAATTTCATTCAATATTTCAAGTCAAAGCCCAGACTGAATCAGCATACATTGTTCAGAATGTAGCATGTCCTCTAGTAGCTATTGACAAACAAACTACCTTCTTTGCACGGCTATACTTAAGAATGATAGACTGGTTACCCTATGCCAGGTTTTAACTTTTTGGTAGTCAAACATATCAAAATCATTAGAAAGAGCCATAATTAGACAATAAAGAACTGAAGAGTGTTTTGAACCAGCATAAACATAAATATCCTTTTTGGTGAATGTTTGAGGCACTAAAATAATTTTTTTTCCCGAACGTAGTAACTTAGGCACTAAACCTATCCTCAACGGAGTTTAAAAGAAGTCTGTTTTTCTTAAAGACTTTACTGGGAGTAAAAATCTTACAAGTAAAGGGGAAAAGAATACATCATGCTATTCAGATAAATGTCAGAACTTTAGCACCTGGGCTATTCTCAATCACTAGAGCCTAGTTTTTAATTCTTTTACCTGCAATACTGGGAGCTTTCTAAGATTCTTTCAGACCCTCCCTTGATAATCTTAACCAGATTAGGGTCGAATTTTCGACCTGAAAAATTGCATTCTGATG
>DF361666.1:18181-49773 GCA_000787875.1 Solanum virginianum
ACCTGAAAAATTGCATTCTGATGGGAAGGCAAACAAGTTGTAAGCGTTACCTGTAACAAGAGGAAGGCAATTTCAGATACAACAAGTCAAAGTTAATACATTGGTAATATGTGCCTCGTTAATGAAGCAGCTTCAACTTCACTCTCAGAGAATTTGATAAAAACTAAGAAAAAGAAATAGATAATCCACCTAACAGGTATAAGTCCATACAGGCTCTCTTGATTGATTGGATTTCGTGAACTCCGAGTACATCTAATTTGAGTTGAAGGTGCTAACTACCTTTATAGACTTGGTGGGTGGAGGGGGTTGGAAAGTAGAAGTTGATGAAACTAATGTAGAGCCTAGTTTCTATGGGAAATTCGCTAAATTTTGTAATAAAAAGATACCTGGCACCCCTTCTTTAGGAACTTCGCCTTCACTTCTTCTCTGAATGGGATGCTGTGTTAGTTTTAAGTTAGATTTGGGGCTTTCTGATCCACCAAGAGGTGTGCCCTCTTCAATGTCAACTGCAAAAGCAGCAGCTCCTTTACTGAGAGCATATCTAGTAACTCTTAAGGAAAAGAATACTTGAGAAACACACAAATGTTAGAATGAACCAAATTGAAAATCATGCAAAATCTTCCATCCACTCAACTGTTCCTGCAAACTCTTCATATTGAGTAAAACCTTTTTCTTTTTTCACTTTCAATTTTCCGGCTTAATAGGTTATCTGTATGAAGTAAGTAATAACACAGAGATAATAGTACCAAAATTAGAGATGAATTGGGTCCATGATTTTCAGTTTCACTTCAATAACAAGAATAGAATTTTTGTGGCTGGTTAGATAGAACTACTATCTGTCAAGTATAAAGTTTACCTTGGAGGTACAGTGAAAATCCTACCAGAAGCATGTATAACCATATCCATGAGATAAATAGAAGAGTTCTACACCTCACTTCGGTAGCAAGTGTGGGACAAGAAGCATGTATAACCATATCCATGAGATAAATAGAAGAGTTCTACACCTCACTTCGGTAGCAAGTGTGGGACAAGCGACTTCGGTAGCAAGTGTGGGACAAGCCTCACTTCGGTAGCAAGTGTGGGACAAGAAGCATGTATAACCATATCCATGAGATAAATAGAAGAGTTCTACACCTCACTTCGGTAGCAAGTGTGGGACAAGCGATTTTAAAGTGAATGGAATCATGAACTTCTAAAAGAACCACAATGATTAAATGCATCAGAACATCAGTCCAGAAGAGCAACAATGACATTGTCGGACATATCCGTAGATCAGGTTTGCGTGTATGAAACATCACAGATATCACATACAAGTTGTGGTAATTCTTTCAAATGTCCAAAGATATCAAGGTCCAAATGGTGTGAAATGTAGAGATGCGATCATGTGCTGAAATATAAAGCCGGCACCTCTCTCATGAAGAAAATGCTGATTATTCGTACAATCTTCGGGAGCCTTTGGTTAAGTGGACCGGTAGTTCAGTGAAAAGTTTAGCAGAAGAAGCAGGAAGTAATATCATAGATTAGAAACCAAATATACAACCAAAGATGAAAGCTTTCATAAGTTAGTCAGCACCAGAACTAACAAAATTTGAGGAAAGGGTTTAATCCATTCAGGATACTCCCTAATCCCAAGGACGCTGTTATGATTTTCCACTGAGTACATAAAACTGCTGTTACTGCTCCATGGGAAGGTCTCCCCGACAAGCTTTAATGCAGCCGTTGCCCCAGAAGTGAATATACAGCTATATTCTCTTGGTGATGCATTGAAGAAGTTAAGGACCTGAATATTCAGTTAAAGTGAAACCACAGGAATAAATCACATGCGGCACATTGAATATGAGAGAACATATGGAAAAGGAAATTCAGTGGCTGTCATTAAGTTGACATCGACAAACATGTGCATTTATCTAACATGAACACCACCCCGCAACATTGTGATGCTTATGGTTGCTTTGCCATTTAGATCATATCAATCACTTAAACAGCATAAATCAAGATAATAACAAAACCAGTTTTGTGGACTAATTTTGGAGGCAGAGGAAAAAAAAAAAAAAAAAAAAAAAACAATAACAACAAAACCAATATAAATTGTTCACCTGTTGTCGTGCTTTCCCAACAATGTCCTCGCTAGCCAAACTGCAACTGCTCTGGCTATCTATTGTTTTTCACAGAATTAAGGATCAAATGTGCAGCTAAAAAGGGTCAAAATCAGAATCAAACATGTAAAATTCCAACAATTTGAACTCTGATCTTTGTAGGGACATATTTACTTAGCTAAAGCTGAAAACACATAGAAAGGATACGAGGATTTCCATAAACAGTAGCATTGAGGTCCTTAAAAACAGCTTCCATTTGAGTCTCGGAATAGAGAGTCGCCCCGGCATGATCCAAGTACACCGTATCTACAAGTAAATTTATAGTCAACAAAATTATGATAAATCTCAATTCTGCAAATCAAAACTCGTACCGTTTAAGCGCTTGAATTCAGTAGCTCTAATATCATCAATGTTTTTGGGGGAATTTGGGTAACCATAATCGCTTCCAAATTCCTTCAAAAATTGTTCTTTCTCCCATTCACCCTTCATTTTACAGAGCTTCTATTAGAGAAAGAAGAAGAGACTTCCAACTTCTTAATTAAAAAGAACAAATGAAACAACACTTGAGAAGATAATTACACAATTCTTTCACGTTTTTTGTTAATCTTTTATCCGGTTAAAAATTAAAATTATTTTGAAATTATGAAAATAAAGTATATAATAATTCAACCAGCACAAAATAATGATCAGACCAAAATATAATAGGACACTGACGAGATGCACGTTGTCATATGGGCTTTGAAAACGCTTTTCACGTGGAATGGCAACACGTAGCCACTTTTAGCACCTCTATTTAATTTAACAAAAAATAGACCTAATTTAAAATTATTTATCGTTAATAGATCCAATTTAATTTATTTATTTTTAATAGATTTATTACCCAAACTATTTACCTTTCTACCTACTTATCTCTTTTTATTTCGTGTGTTGATGTTATGCTGACATCAGCATAAATACTATAAAATATACTCTGACGATATATATATACCATAGTGATATCATATAGAATAAGCTTAGTCATTTATAATATTCTGGTGTTATATTGATATTCAATTGGTATATAAGATTTTTTTTTAAAAAAAAATAAATAAATTATTAAACTCTAAATTAGTAGAAAATATATTCGCTATATACTCTGTCAATATATTTATACCATATCGGTATCATATAGAATTGAGCTTAATCATCTGTGATACCCTATTAAAAGCAGATGATGACGTCAGCATAACGTCAATGAGTGAATTTTAATATTAAGAGGATAAATTTTTAATAATATAAAAAATAAAATATAAAAAAATATATAAATATAAATAATTTACTTTAAAGGAGTACAAACTTGATTTTTTCTTAATTCAATTCTTACCCATGTTTTATCCGTAAATTATTTAATGATAGCTATAACTTAAAAGGTCAATTTTTTCCAAGTTTTTGCACAGATCATAATGTCCACGAAATTTTACCGTACTTGAGCTGCTCTGGCCCAAAAGTATACAAAACAATGATCTTTTGTCTTTATAAAAAAATATCAACTCACACGTGATTTTCGGACTAATCTCAGTCGCTTTCTGAAAATATATATTCTGCATTCTTTTCTCTTAGTCTTTATTTGTAAATGCCGCTTTTTTATTTATTGCTTCTTCCGCATGTCTTAGAAATTTTAATAAACTGCAAATATAAATCATTTCAAATGAATTATTTAGTAAAAGATTCAAACTCTAAACTTTAGAATTATTTAGAAGTGATTTTAAGTTAATTGAGATTGAATAATTGGTGTATATTTTATGTAAATAAAAATATAATTATATTTATTGTAAATTAATTACTTTATTATTATATATATAAACACACATTACATAATTGCTTATATAATATTGATACCCAACTATACACATTTATATAATATCGATAAATTACATATACACTACATAATTGTTTATACATTATATATACATATTTATATACCGTTTATATGATATTAATACATGTTTATACGTGATTTATACGAATATTGATACATTACAAATATGCTACTAACTATTTATATAACATTGATACATTACATACTATATGACTATTTATAAAATATTGATACATTACATACTTATTTGTATATTATATATACATATTTTATGTCATTTATATAATATTGATAGAAGAAAAAAAATTGCATAGAAAAAGTTATGAGAAAAAGGATATTTGTTATTTTTTTAAAAATGCAGCAAAAACCAATAAGAAAAGGAAAGGAAGCAAAAAAGGTTTATTGGCCTTGGGCCATTTTGAGCTCTCTAGTGTTGGGCCGATTTGGGCCCATGGACTTTTTCTAATAAATATCTATAATAAACTAATTTATAATAAATATAAGGTATAACCCTCTTTTATTTGCATGAAAAAATAGCCCAAAATCATATAAAAAATTTACATGATTATATAATATAACTTGCAAAAATTCATATAAAGTATACATTGACTATATAATGTTGATTACATATACACGTGCAATACACTAAATATACATTACAATATATTCAAAAACTAAATATAGTTTGACTATACATGAAACTACATAGCAATTCAGGGTTTCATCCGAACCCACCAAAATTATATTACTTATAAGGTATAAATAATTTTTTATTTATATATAATAATTAATAGATATCGAACCCCAGCCCCTTCACCCCTTTAAAGAAAATTCAGGCTCTGCCCCAATATAGTTACTTTGAAGAAGAGTGCCCCACTTTCCCAATTTGGAATATATGAACAAATGTCAACTTATTGCCAACCTCGATAATCCAATTACCAAAAGCATGGAGATCGATTATGAAGATGTGGCTGTGGGTCACAATATATATATTTATATGACCGACAAATCTTAGGGGATAATATATAACTGATCCTCCATCTCTTTCTCATATATGTTAATGTTCGATATGATGTTGATTGCCATGCAATTATAAATAGATTACCCATTTTCAGCCACAGTTCATGAGAAGAAAGTTTCTATCATGGAGTACAAAGAATTCCAGAAACTATAATGTTGCAAGTACTATAGCTATTTATCATTTGATCCCACCAACAGACTTGTTACTAATGATAATAACCTTCCCTTACTTCAAAGGACACTATGAGTAGAATTTTGTAATCATTTTAATTTTGGCCACCTTGAAAATGATGCCTTGTTCCTACACTATTTTTGGCTATCAATGAATCATAAATCAAAATTTAGCGAGTGATATTATTTGTGTATGTACAAATAATTATAAATTTAAAATTCTGTCTCCGTCTTTACGAGAGTTACAAATAGATGATTAGTGAGTGGGGTTTGAAGACTTGGAAGGGTTGATAAGGACACTTCATTGATAATGGGGTCACTTCAATTTTAGTGCTTTCTTACGATTGGAAGAATGCAAGCTTGTGATCCCCATCTTCTTGGCCTAGCTAGGAGTGCCTATATTATTTTCTTTGTCCTCCTAGTATCTTATACACAAAGATGTCGATTTAGTTATCTCCACATTTTGACCTCTCATTAGGTCTATTTCATTTTCAAATGTAAAATCAAGAGATCGATGGGCTCCAAGAACAAATTCTTTCAATTTGGATTGATTTAATTAATCATTATTTTCGTTTGACATTAACAAGACTAATCATGACCCCACTTCTACCTTAATATCTATTTAATTAGCTCATAAAAAGGCTAATTGAGGCCAGAAATGAAACATCAAACTACCATTTCTTTTGCTACCGAAAATTAACTGTTGCTTTCTTGCACTCTATAAATATATATTCTCATCATCCCATTGCATGTCACATCGTTTCACTTGGCATGGCGTTAAAAAAACAAAGAAATACTTTTTGAAAATTAAGAACATGATGCAAGTTGTTGTTTGTCTCATGCAGGCACTCTCACCTGAAAATGCTCCCTAATCTAAACTGATAATCAGTTGCAGAGGAATAACGAACAAAACACCATACCAGCAGCCCTTAGATATAAAATATATTATTTAATTAATAATATATCTCTCTAAATTAAAGAAATAAGAATTATTCCCCTATTATATTGTCGAAGCTAGCTAGCTTTTCTCTTTGTGCTTGTCCATCTTTTTCAAAGAAAGCAAGGAGGTGATGGAATAAAAATAATCAAAATTCTTACCTTTATAATTCATTCAACGTTATAATGATGATGTTCATTCTAGTTAAGTACCAAAAGATGCTATAACGGTACCTTACAAAAGTAACTCTAATTAATCGCTGGATACAGAATTTATGCTAACGTTGAAAATAAAGTTGTTTTGATTCTTTAAGGTAATCAAACCTTTTCATTAGATTCTAAACCCTTTTTAATTAATCTTTTAAATTATTTCCTTATACACTATTTGGATAACATGTACGTTTATAAATTAATTAGTCAGCAACCTTTTACTTTTGTTTAATTAGGATATAGTATTGAGTTTAGTCTTGGATACTGAAAGACATTATATACCCAACTAGAGTTCCTTTAAATAAAATTAAACCTTTTTAATTACGTACTGTCGACTATATTGCCTGCTTACATACTTTAACTATTTAATTTATCCTGTATCTAATTACTTGTATCGAATAACTATTTACATCCACTACAAGAAAGAAAAGGAAAGAATAATTACAATCATTCGATCAAAATAATTATAAAGAAATGGTTATTCTTTGTATAGGTATGTATATATAATCAATGCCTATTTTATATATAGTCAAGCTATATTTATTTTGAGTGTATCATAATATAGCTCATGTATAAGTAATACTATGTCGATATCGTATAATCATTGTATACTTTCTATGACTTTCCACAAGCTGTATTATATAGTGTATACTTTCTATAATTTTTGGCTATTTTTATATAAATAAAATATGACTACATTTGCTGTAAATTAACTAGTTGATTGTATGTATTTGATATTATCCCAAAAAGAGGTGAACAACTTTTGTCGCTAAACATCAATAATCCGTCGCTTATTCCATACATATACACGATATGGCTATTTGACGGTGCTTCTTAGTTAATTATATTTCTTTTTGGTTTGAGGTCCTTTTATGTAGTAAGAATTATTGAGATAATAGAAAAGATAATTCGATACACAAAATATTTCACGATGGAGATAGCAACAAAGGCGGTTTGTCAATGTGTCAAAAAGGAGTCTGAAACCAGTATTGTTTATGCAATGCTAATTTTGAGGAGGAACAGTTCTATATATATGAAAGAAAGTGGACCATAACTATTAATTCATAAATAATGGAGTACATCAACTTTATAATTAGTGTCTTAAGTAGTTATAGTAATAAACAAATGACTGAACTGATATCAGCTTATGAAACTTCCATCATAGGAGCTACCTATATAAGGTATATACATAAGATTTGTGATTGCCTCTTCTAACCAATTCTCCTCATTATAATGATCACCATGTTTCATCTGCACATCAAAACCCAAAAAACAAACAAATAATTTCATCAGTAAATATATTGACGAACGTGTGGAACTGTTTCATCTAAGAGTAGAATTTTTATTTAGTAAATTACATTCTTAACACTGAAAACAAAGATGGATTATTCATTATTAAGTAGTAATTAGGATTTAATTAATTAACCTGGATTAATGGATTATCATAACAAACATCCTTGTCTCCATGACATTTAACATTTCCTTTGATGAGGACTTCATCATCACAGACTTCATTATTCTTAGCAAATCTTCCACGAACTCGAACACGTTTGTCTGCTAAGGTTTTGCGACAAGCATACTGCATGCATGTCCAGATTATTTTAATTAATGATATATCGCGCTATAATATACAATTTAAATAATAAAAATACCTTAATAGTTTTGTTGAAATTCCTTTGATTTCTTTTCTTGAGATAACGTAGAATTCTGTCCTTTCTCTCCTCTTCTGAATACCTGCCAATCTTCATTGACGAAGTTTCTTTGATTTTGGGACTTGTTTCCCTTTGACCCCTCTGTGAACAACAATTTAATAAATACTTATGTAAATGAGTTACAATACACATGTATTAGCTACTCTGTTAAATAAAAATTACATCTTGTACCTAACTCACTTTCGAAAAAAACAAGAATCATGAAAGAAGATATACACATACAACTAATTAAGTAGACAACTCCCAAGTCCGTTACCAACGTGTTTACTTGCTTTTCTTAACTTCCCATGCACAAAATGTTACACTATAGCTAATTTATTTATGACAAAATATGTTGACTATATGTATATGTATTGATAAAGTAAATAAAAATTAAATATGCTCGTTTTAGTTAAGTGCTTAAAACTTTTAGAAGACCAATTGATCATACATGTACTTCAATTTAACATGGTATATGATAGAGGCCTTCAGATTTAGTTTAAGATAAAAAAAATTCATAATAAGAGTCGTGCCTTTTCTCAAATAACTTAAATTTTGAGATGATTTGATGATACAATCTAAAAGAATAGAGGAAGCAAACGTACCCAATTATTATTATTGGAGATAGCGAGAGAAGAAGGGGACCAGAAGGTGGATTCAAAACCATGATCATGAGTATTTTCGTCACAAGATTCACAAACCTCATGGTTATGGCTGTTGCATCCATTATTATTGTTCTTGTTATTATTGTTATCGACTGCATAAACCTGATGAGGATGATGATTAGTACTATTCAAAGAATAGTCGCTTGAATTAGACGATGCCGGTAGTAGTACTGGCACCGTCATTTCACAAACCCCGAGGCGCTCCGGGAACCATGGCATCATTGAAATTGATGGAGGCACGTAATGATCATGAGCCAATGAATTAATATTGAGTAATTGCTCATTAATATTATGATCATAAAGTGAGCTAGGATTTACTGGGGAAGTGCATATTTGTGGGAGAGGAGGATTAGTAACAAGAGAAGAATTGATCAATTCATTGGAGAAAAGGCCATGACTAGTATAGTATTCATCATTATGAGGTGTGAAAGCCATGTTTTTTGATTGAAGAAATGTATAGTTTGATGTTAAGACTATAGTGTTGTTTTTAATATGAGTTGGTCAATTTTGGTTTGGTTGGTCGACATGGATTTTGTGCTCTTAACTATTTATAGCTATATGAAAGCTTTTTGGCAACTTGCTCTAGTTGTATTCTCTATGTTTCCCTTGTCTCTTACTTTTACAAAATTACAGTTTTTGTTTTTAAAAAAATTGATTATTCCTGGTTAATAACATACTACGTATGAGCTTGACATATCTGAGTAATATATAGGTAGGTTTTGTTTATGAATTTTGTTAGCCAACTTTTCATTTTTAATTTAATTATGAATCATAAATTGTTTGGTGAAGCTCCTAGGATGAAACTTTTTTTAAAAAAAAGATTTGAACATGGTGGTCTAAACAAATTTGGAGGCCTAAAGCTAAACTTCATAGAGGCTTTATTATTTTTAACTGACGTATATAAATTGAATAATTATAACATATTCAATGTAATCCTACAAATGAAGTCTGAAAAGGCAGGATATATAAAGTAAGAATGTAAACAATGTAAATTTTCAATGAAAATATATAATATAAATTAATTAAAATAATAACACATGCCTTAAAAATTTGAAAAGTTAATGATATCGAAATAGTATTGCGTTGAATTTGATATGTTGATATAATGATAGTATTAACTAGTGTTGATTAGTCAAACTAATTTAGTCTTAGTGCTTGAAATTTGAAAAAGACACTAAAAAATTAATTTGATCCTTTTATAAATACACAATAATAGATTTTACATAATGTATAAAGTTTGACCGTTTGAGAGACTTTAGAATATTCAAGAATGGTAGAATAAAAATAGTGAAAAAGAAATTTAGTAAAAGTAAATATAAGAATAATTATGTTGGTTCATGATAATCATCAGAGTATAAATGAAATAACAAAACAGATAAATACATAAAAAAAAAAGGATGCTACAATTAACTAAACATTATTCTATTTCAGTCATTACATCAACTATTATGTTAAATGAAGAAAAAATAACTATATTTTCTATTCGAAAAATTCTTTTCAAATTTATTGATACACAAACTTTTAACAATTTATGTACATAATATACATTTTTATGAGAAAATGGAGGCCCAAATAATTATTTTAGTGGCCTTATAGTCAAGATGGCTCTACAATATTATCCACAAATATATGCAGCTTAGTTACTAGCGACATTGATGTGAATATATTCATACATATATTGATATACCCTTTTTCCAATGGAGGAAAAAAGATAAAGATTCTTCTAGTTCATGATCATATCTGTACCAAATTTTTCATTTTTTTTCCCTACCAACAATAAAGTTATCTTCCTGTTTGAAGCATTATAAGGTATAGTTTAAATTCGAAGTGTCTCACTAAAGCTTTGTGTTAATAAGCTGCGTAACTTCCATTAAGGTATCAATTTGTTATTGGATAAAAGGTGGCCGGTCAAGATTTGAATGTGCTGGTGACGGACCGATTATTATCGTAATTTAACAATGTAAGACTTAATTAGTGTTGGAAAGGAATACTCAAAAAAAGAGAAAGAGGGGGTCATGTGGTTACTATTCTGATGCTGTTGAAAAGCTTAGCACTAATAATTTTGTGAAAGATGTGACCTACTCCATAGACTTAGAATCTAACACATGGGTCTAGATCAAGATTTATCAACGTACAATATATACCTCTTATACTCTTATCACCGTGCATCAAACTTGTTTTTTATAATATAATATATGCCTCATTTTAGTTCATACTATCACTACCCTACATTTAATTTGCTCTTTGAGCATTAAGGTGCATGAAATTAGAGTAAGGTCTTGTTCAGGTTAATATAAATTGTCGTATTAAAGTATGAATACAGTATTCTCGAACGCTAAGATATGCAGGTAAGTAGTGGTTAATGGAGGTGCCGAATGAAGCAAATAGTAGTGGAATGTCAAAATTCTTAAACTAAGATGACTTTATTTATAGATGATAATCATTTACCCAATCATAAGATATGTATGTAGTCATCTCTATGTGCTATATATATCAATTAATTATAGGGTTGTTTAGGTAAAATGAAACAGTTATATAAAACAAATACTAACAGTTAAAGGGGAAACAATAACATGTGTATGTAATCTTCGAAAGGAATCAAAATGGATATAAGAATCTGTTCCCATTACCCAAAAAAATGTAAGAAAAGATAAAAACAAAGAGAGGAAAAATGTTACCAGCCTATTTTCCGCAAAAAGCATGCAGTTAAAGTGAAAAGAGCCAAGTATCAGGTGCTGCGACTCACCATATATCCTATTGGAGAAAAAAGAGGCTAACAAGTTGAAAATTGGAACCATTTATGATCTAAATTGCCTAGCCATATCTATGCCATTATTCATTAATCATTTTACTAGCAGACCCACAAAGGATTTGACTAGTTTTTGATCTCAGATCAAAGAATTAATTAGGAGGAAAGTAATAAATCCTATTGATTCCTTTCAAACTTCAACCAAGAAAAAGGAGGAAAGTTTGCAGTCTTTGCTGCAGATATTGGGTTATCCATTGATTTAACAGCCACCTTTCTTTTGGTAAAGATGATCAACAAAAATCATACAGCAGTATTCTTGTTCAACATGGCACTAGCCTATTTGTTTTCCTTAGCAAAACAATATATATTGAGAATCTACATGTTCCAATTCTTTGCACTCTATTATCAAAGCATGCTTATTCTCTGGTAGGACCAATTTCTTTTGCAGCCCACGTTAATCTTTTCATTTCACCAGCGCTTGAGCTTGGCATTGAATTATTTTTAAATTCAATATTTTGTGTTTGCTATATATAGAGAGAGGAGAAAACATTGACAAGTACTGACCAACAATAGTTCAGATATGAACAGAGATCCTACAATTCAATGAAATTGATAGTGTCTTGAGATACAACTACAACATCAGATGTTTGCTAGTTATGGATACAAAGTATCAACAGTATACTCTTCAATTTACATATTAATATCCGCATGATATCAGTAGCTGCAGATACTCATTTCTCCACAGAAGAAAATTTTCAGGCAGCTGACAGTTAAGCAGAAGAAGATATACATACCCATACGCTTGCAGATGGAGGAGTGAGAGCAGCAACAGAAGGAAATCCAACTCACAAGTTGATTCAACTGCCATCTGCTGGCACCACTCGCTCCTCTCAGATGTGTCACACGTGATGGTGAAAATCAAAAATGCAAAACTGAAACGAGAGAATAGAAAGGGAATAATCTACAGCATGCATCCATGAAATAGTGAGAATTTAAACTTGAGATCATTGACTCAACAGCTACCAATAGCATAATCTGCACCAATCCCAATTATTTGAATTACTAGAAGGTTGCAGCGCAAAGATTTCTGAGCTGATGTTTAGCGATACTGCACCTCAAGTCATAGCTCGAGAGTTTCACATGTCCTTAGCTCAACTTTAGACGCATGCAAAACAACGGCCACTAAGCAAGACTTATGTTAAATGTTAAAAGCTACCATAAGATGGGAACATACACCCAAGACAATTTTTTTGTACTATCAACGAACACCGCGGTTAAGCAACCCTTGGAATGATAGATACAGATCCTTGTTATCCGTTCCGAAAATCTCTTCTGCTTTTTTCAAAGTTTCCTAAAATATTATGAGGCGCAAAAAGAAAAAGCAGAAAAGCATTTAGATTTTGAACTAAGCAAATACAAGGTAATCACAAGACAATCTAATAACCAAGATTATATTCATCACCTCACGAGATTGCTTTTGAGCATTTAGTTCCTTTATGTTTGCTAGAAAAGCACTGAACTGCTCATAAGACAGACGACTCCTGAATCAACATGTGTTAATCATCAGGAGAAAGATCTTTTACTCAAACAAATTAAACAGCACAAAAGTCAAAAAATTAGATACCTGGCTTGACGGAAAAACTCCTTCCCATCAGGTCGAGGAGTTTGAGCTTACAATCGACAAACATGAACTAATCAGTATTACAACAATTTGTCCAAATAGAAATAATATCAGCTAGAAAAGGCAGTCAAATGTTTGTTACACACATATAGAATCATTCTTACACTCGAGCAAAATCATGTGTATAGTGTAAATATTGGAGTCAACACAAGTTTGCATCTCCTATAAAGAATGGCTCCCTATGTGTGTAACGACAGAAATGCAGAGCTACAGCAGTAACATTTCGATAGCTTATACAAGGAAACTGGAAATAAAAGAGATAGCTCTTGGAAACCTGGTTTTGGCCGTGCCCTTGGAGGAGAGTTAGCTGCTGAGGACTGTTGACTTGACCGTTGACTCGAAGGATAGAATGATGACATTGAAACTCGGGGTTGAAATTGAGGGATTGTTGGAGAGGTGCTGCCAGATGTCCTCTGAGGAGATACTGCAGCAGAATATCGTCTCGGGGATACAGTAGCGGAAGATATTTTCGGTGTGTCACTTGGAATTAGCAGTGGTGTTATGTAAGAGCTGGAAAACCTTTGCAAAGCGTGCTTTGAGGCTGGATACAAGAAAAAAGAATAATAATTAAACAGCTTTTACGACATTCTAATGTTTATCATGTAAGAACATGTAGAGTCAAATACCGTCACCATTACTTCCTCTACCATCCACAGATCCACTGAAAGAATGGTGCACTGTGTAGCTATTCACCTCCTCTGCAAGATAGAATTATCACGATTAAACTCAGAAATGAGGTCTCCATAGCTTGAAGCAGCTAAAGTTACATGATATCTAGGAACATGAAAAGCAAAGCAAATTCAGTGAAGGAATAAAAAAGTCAATGGTGGAGTTACCTTTCAAAGGATATGACTTGTGAACGGATTGATCATAAATGCCAATATCAACAGTTTCAGCTTGCTGCCATAGTGAAAAAAAAAAAGACCATCACAGTCCATAAAAGAAAAGAGGAGAACTAACGAGGCAAACAAAACTTCATAATGAAGAGTTCGCCCCTCAAGTTTTTGTACAGTCCTACAAGTCAAATGGAAATCATATTCATTCTTGTTTAGAATTTTGCAGATTATACCCAAACTTTCTTTTTGCAAGTGCTAGTTAACCTCTCGTGATACTCTCAAAAGAAATGCCAAAAAATGAATATTATGTAATCTTACAGATGAATCATCATCACTCAAAGACTGCACCAATTGCCTTTTGAAGGTCTCCAACTGTTTAAACAAAAAAAAGGAAGTAAGATTATGCAGTTGAAATGAAATAGCAGATGAATTAGGGTATGAAATTTCCACAATATTCTTTCCATAGAAGGATGACAATAATACCAGACAATACCAGGAAAAAAGCACTGTGAAGGAACTGAATGCATATAAAGCAGGAAATATAAGTCTCTGCTCTTTTGTTTTTTAACACTTCACAATTGCTGGCAGTACTTAGCAAGTATAAAAACAATTTTAGCTGAAATAAAGGGAAAGGATTCTTCCCTTCCATGTGTATTATAATGTCACTAACACCACACTCACAAACCATGTGCTTATTTGTTACAATGTCATCAGCCATCCAAAGAAAGTAAATCATCATGAAATGAGCTCTATTTCAAACATTTAAATGAACATACTAGTAAGCAGTAGTTTCTTTGCTTGCATTTCATATAACATAAGAGCAAACGAATCCAATTGATGCAGCTCTTCATTTGCATCCCAAGAACAAAATGAAGCACAGATGCCTCCATCCCCATCCCCCTCCCTCCTCCCCCGCCTAAAAATTATATCACGTTTATAAATTGATACCAAGAACATGTTAGACCAAATGTGTGACGGGGGACATGTAGTGAACCATGCAGTTTAGTGCAAATGGTCATTTCAGGGTGCTCAATAGTACGTATAGAATGCCAATTTGAACCTTTTCATTTTTTATTTGGCACCAAGAACAAAAGATGATGATCGTGCAATAGCATGACTTTATCAAATCTACTAAGCAAGTAGCAAAATTTTGGTGTCATTGCAATCCCAGACATATTCACAGATGTTAAAAAGGGTGCTTTTTTCTCTTCAAGATTTTTATGATGGTTAGCTTAGCAAGAGTTACTTTAATATCACAATAAAAAGAAAACTGTTTCACTAGCCTGCTGGTGAATTGATCATCTAAATCACCAATTGTAAGTAACCCCCAAAAATTAAAAATAAAATAAAATAGACCAGAATAAACTAAGAAAGGCTAGAGCATAAACATATAAATAAAAAACATGGTCCATGAGAGAGTAAAAAAAAGGAAAATTGAAGAAAAGTATAACCTTTGCTAAGTCGCGACCAAGCTTCTTTGCAGTAAAAGCCAAGTTGTCTCTCTCCTTCGACAGTTTCATCTTTTAATTTCCCCCAAAAAAAAGTAACAAAGAAAAGATTAATTTATTGTTTTGTTAAAAAACGAAAAAGAGAAATTCCCTTTAAATGGAAATGAAAAGCAAAAGCTGTGGAAATGAAAAAGTAGTTATTTTTGCAGTAATACATTATCTTGAAGAGTGACGTTCAATCGCAATTCGGCGTCGTGACAGGCCTGTTGGAGCTGAGAGACCTTATCCTCGAGGTCGAGGATGACGCGATCCTTGCCGTTGAGCTTCTGTTGGAGCCTTCCGATCTCAGACTCGAGGCTTGTAACGCGAGAAGCGATTGCCATGGAGGTGATCTTCCGGGCAAGGTCCAATTGGTCGTATGGGTCCGTCGGAATCACAGAAAGTATTTCATCGGGAAGGTGAAAATCCGGCCCGGCATTCCGACTGCTTTCGATGCTGCTGCTCTCTGACATCTCCAAAAAATCCAAACCCTAATTTCTGAAAATTGAAGAGAAAAAGGTTTTGAAATGGGAGGAATCAGCTAAGCACGATGATGTTCTATCTTTTGTTTTTTCTATTTTGTTTCTAAAAAGAACCTATTTGCGGTGAGTTGTCTGGGTTTGAATTTTAATTGGGTTTCCCTCCAAGTTTGGGGTCCTTTTCTGCTTGGGCCAGCCCATATCTTTTTTTTATTACACTAGAAAACAAATTAGTAATAAGGACTTTTGGCTAAATTCTTGAACAAAGGGCCGGAACGTGTTTGGATGAATTCAATAATTTCGACTTTGTATTTGTAGTTTTAAAAAACTATTTCTAATATGTATAGATATGTAAATGCAAATTTAGTAACTAGAACAAGTCATCCGTAAGTTTGGAACACAAGAAGTTGGTGTACTTATTGGAAAAATAAATAAATAGGGGTAAAGTGGCCATCAAACCGGAATTTCAAAAGCCTCAATTAGTTTCTTTTACATATTTGAACTTTATCCCTGAAAAAAAGAGGGCTTATAATCCAAAGTGGACTGCAGACATTATTAGTAATTTAATGGAGAAAAGTTATGATTCATTATCAATACAAAATATGCATCATGAACAAAATAGACATGTTCCCTTTGCTAATGTAAAAATATACATCCAAAGACGTGAATCTACACTCGGCAACCAAAGAGAATTGTACAGCCAGCAGCCTGGACACCAGTTTTCCGGACGTGGAAAACAGCACTGGAGTAACACTGCCAGAACTCGCTCTCGCAGAGGATATCCCAGTTTCTGTTGCTCTATCACTTCATACAAAATGTACATTGTTGCTATGCTCACAAGTATAAGGAACTATCAACATGATCCAGAGCACGATGCTGAATGAAACAAAGGTAGCATCATTTCTAAGCCCAATAGACTTTCAGCTCTCTTCATATGAAACAATAAAGAATGGTATGTCCCAATTCATGCAATTTGCATTACATACTTTCTTCATCTTACTTAACAGCTCGCACACCAACAGTTTTGACACGGAACCTATACTGAGGTTGAGAATTATCATCGTCATCATCATCATCATCTTCACTAGAGTCATCTTCAACCCTATCCCATCTAGAATAGTCAAGTCGTGAATGTCCTTTTGGCTGTGGGATTGCTTCCCAACTAGATGACTGTTGTTCAGACGATTCAATTTTCTGAACATCACCGACTTCAGTTGTCTGTTTGACATTTCCAGACTCAGCTTTTATTGTGGTTGCTTCCATAACGTCTCTGTTGTCTTCTCCTCCATCTTCATTGGTTTCTTTGTTAGTACATTGTTCTTCCCAATCTATTTCATCTTCTTCTTCTTCAAGCTCTATGTCAGCTTCAGGTATTGGAGCAAGTGACTTTCCTTAAACAAAAGAAGAAGCATCTCTAAATTACCATCCATGAAAAGGGTCATATAGACAAGGAAAACAATCTCGTTTACTTTGAACACTTTTATCCCAGAAATGAAGAATCATGAGACCACTACTCTATATGAGCACTTAAAATTGACTCTATGCTGACTCAGTTAAAAAGGAGGTAAGAAAATCTAGAATATAATGAGAGTTATTTGCTTGACCAATTTATGCCAAAAGTACGTCCTCAGTTTGTTGTTGCTGATTTCCCCCAAGAATTAGCAAAGATATGACAACTGCTTTAACTATGTCATTTTGTTAAAGATAATCGTGACATACGAATAGATTGTTGAAAAGATATATATGAAAATTTTACACCATCAAGCAGCACCAATGATGTAAGTAGAAAGAAACACAGGCCCATTATATTTAATTCAAAAAGACAGAGGTGCAAAGGGTAGAGAGGAGCTGGTGAATAAACAAATGTAAAAAGAAAACCCAAGAGAAAGAGAGAATGACTACCAATTGTGTCTTTAGACGGGCATGGAGGTTTTGATACACTTCTGATGATGGATTCAATTCAATCAGCCTGTTGACATCGAAAAGTGCTGACTGGTACTCCTTGAGGGTGACTAAGGTTTGTGCACGCAACATCAGCGCACCTGTGTGTTTTTGATCAAGTTCAAGCACCAATGTACATTCATCTGCTGCCTGCAGCACGAGATAGTACCAACAGTAAGGTCTGAGCAAGCACTGAACGTATAAATCTCCACCTTTTCTCTATTTTAATTATCTTTCTTCAAACAATACCAAGAGGACAATACAGTATACTACAGCAATACAAAGTATAGCAACCAGGCTCATTTTCTTTTACAAAATGTGCATACAAAAAAGGCCGTAAATATTTGTCAAGAGGCACGTTGAACGCTGTTGGAGTACTGCCCATTATTAGGATCATCATCACCAACTGCTTCCAGTTCAACAGATTACTAAAAATGAGACTGAGTGATCACTACTTCTTCCACTCACTCATGCTTATTACATTATCGATAAAGGGAAAACCTAAAACAAAAGAAATTATTCAAGTTAACTTGGATATTTCTATTTTCTAATAGGAAACACAATATGCTAGTTTTAGTAATTAATAAACAAGGTACTCAAAAACTTTTGGATGTATTCGGTTATCAAGCAAACCCTGGATACATAAAACTCTGCAGTTACCCAGCTACTAATTATGTACACAGCCCGGTCAATGAAAACAAATTACTAACATCCACTGGCAGAGCTAAAGCCTTGGAAGCGTGGTCAGAGGTGAAATATTGTTTTTAACATACAATTATTTACTCAAGTACACCCTGGACACAACTGAGACTGGTAGCTCAGTGGCTGAGGGTGGTCAGACTTTCTAAAGAAACGCAGGTTCGATTCCTGCAGCTACAATTTGCGTACATCTTTTTTTAAGTAAAATAGAACAAATAAGGTGAGTTGTTCACAAACTCTTGCTGCTTCTGCCAAGAAAATATACTCTCCTATCAGATATTCTTCTTAACAGCTTCTTGTGTTATTATTGCAAGAACATAATGAGAAATATTTTATGGCTGTATTGAAAGGGGGAAATAATTTTCATTAAAAGCAACTCCCTCTCTTTCAGTTTATGTGATATTTTTCACTTTTCAAGCTTCAAACTAGGTAAACTTTCACCAATATTTTAAAATGTAGTATTGTTATCATATTGACATGAGAAAAATTGTAACTTATAGTACTTCTTGTATAATTTAAATAGAGTTGATCTAATCCAACTAAGCTTCAAAGATTAGTCAACTTGACTCTCAGAAAGCGAAAAAGATCATATGATCTGAAGCAGATGAAGTATATATTTATAGGTATCACAAAACATGAGGATTGACCATGACCATATGAAGTGTCCAAATTCTCCTCATCGCATTGATGTGACTCAACACCTGCCTCACCAATACCCACCTTGCAATTAGATATGGAAATCTGGAGTGTGAACAATTCAATAAGGGAACCCAACATTGGTAAACCACAAATTGGAATGTACCTAGCTCCAACATCATGTTAAATGGACCTTAGGCCTAACTCAACCACAAAAGCTAGCTCATGCGGAGAGGATTTCTCAAAAGACCTTATCAAGCTTCCAAATTCTTCTCATCTCACCGATGTCGGACTCAACACTTATAATAATACAATTTGAACTTTCAATAGAGAAATATTTTTCTTAAATACCAAAAAACTTTAGTCTTACAATTAAAATGCTCTACAATAAATGATAATTTTTTAGGCGTTTCATAGTGGTTAATGTGCAAAAGAGATATTTAGCATTGTTTCTAGTGAGTTTATTATAAAAAAGAAAATCAATATATGAAATCTTCTCGAATAGGATTGAATAATATATTTGGATTATGCTTTCACTACAAGACTTTCTTTTCTTCTACTGTTACATTTAAGTTCTAATTAACACAATTGTTAGTATTATAACAAGTGCTTTTATGACTTAGCTAAATAATATGTTGATTCACTTGAATTTTTCGCACCCATTGATCATTTTTCTTTTTAGTATTTACCTCTTTCGAAATTTGAACACCCTTCACTAAAATCTTGATTATGCCTCTGCTAACGTTCAATACAATATTCACACATCTGTTAAGACCTTAAGCTACTTGATCCAAGCCCGAGCTATAGAGAGCCAACCTACAAGGAAAACCAAGGACCTAGAAAACAGAAAAAGATGATTCGTTGATTTGCTATCTATTGGTGTAACCAATCAAAGAAAAGGAAAAGTTGATTTATTGACTTGGAAGTTAAAGCCCTACAAGTAGGGTCAACAAAAAGGAAATCCCTTTTTGCTTGATATGAACTATTATAGTCCATGCTGAACTCGGTCAATTTAATTTTTCAGCTATTCGCTAAAAGAGCAAGCATTTGTTACCACAACACTATATATACCAGCGAAATCCGAAATTGAAGATAAAGATGTCACCTTTTTGAAATCGTGCAGTTTGAGGAAACAAGCAGCACGATTGCTGTGAAGAGCGATCTTTTGGGACTTGGTTTTAGCCAAAGAAAGTGCGTCCGTATAAAAACCCAGAGCTTCGACATATCTGCCTTCCCTGTACATCTGGTGAGCTCTTTCGATCTTGTTAATGGTAGCTGATGAGGCCATGTCTGTATGTAACCTAATTCGATAGATGAAACAGAAAAGAAGTAACTTGAATTTGAAGAAAATGGAACAATCGGAGATCACGAGGCAGCCGGTCAATCGTGGCAGGGGCAAATAGCGGAGCGGCAATGCGTGTCTGAGCGGGAGCAAATTTACCCTTTTCCAGAATGCTCCCCTCACTGAAAACGAAATAAAACCAAAAAGGGAAAAATATTAGTACTAGTAGAACCATTTAAGTTTGAATATCTGAGCTAGTACGATTTTATAAGTGAAATTTGGAAAAATTAAATGAATTTATAAAATTATATATAGTGTCTCGTAATTTTTTATTAAAATAAAAAATCTCACTAAGGATAATTACAAGTAAGAAGGATTTGTAATATACTCTATGATGATATTATAAATGATGATGCTTAAGTAATGTAAAAATATAAAAGCAAGTTGAGTTATCAACCTTAAACTTCTCTTTACAGATGTATGAATTAAAAAGATAAATAATTTATTTAAAGTAATCTGAAATATTTTTCAAATATATCCAACAATACTTAATAGTTCATCACTTGTTTGTAAATTTATTGGCTCTAATCAAATCTATTAATATAAGCTACGCGCTTTAAAAATACTTCAAATAGATTCTAGACTCAAAATAAAAAATTATAACCACTGTAAAAATAAAAATAATAAAATATCATAATACAACACTAATAAATCAACAAATAGTAATAAACACACATGAAAGGAAGTTACGCGGTTACTAAATAATATTACTTATAATAAGAAGCGGGTAGAAGGCTAGTCCCATGTGACAACACCCAAAACTTAAGAACTTCTATCCTAATTTGAATAAATTTAAAATAGTGCTTCTAATAAGTTTATTTCTTTTAAGTTTGCCAAAATTGTTATGGAATTTTTAGATTCCGTTTTAAATTGTTGCTTCAACTTTTACAAGTGTCTGTTTTGAGGAGTTTATTTTTTATGGTAAATTTCTATCAAATTTTTTAGTTTCATTTTAAATTGTTGTTTTTACAAGCATTTATTTTTTGAAACAGTAGATGAATTCAATCAATATTATTATTCAATTAAATATATGCAAATAAAAATGAATTAAATGACTAATATAACGCATGAATCGTTGCATATCAATGTACCAAATTGAAAAGAGACTTACATGGTTAATATTTATTTCAAAATCATTAAATATATAGTCGATATTTTATAGTATGACTATGTTGCTTAATCATGGTTAACTAAATATATATAACATCATCTCATTTTATCAATTTACCATTATAAACAAATTCATAACTGATTGAATAATGGATAGACGAAATAATTGAGTGGAGGAAGTTGGTGCACAATGAAACGCTTAAAGAGTGTAGGACCAGGAAAGGTTTGATCCTTTATTAAACAAAACGGCAATAGAAGTTTACTTTGATTCTCATCCAGCAAGTCATAATATTTTTAACTTATAAAAAGTTATTTGCCAAATGAAATAATGGAGATCCAGGTAAGATTTAGTAGATCTGGAAATAGAGTCACATAAATCGACCGTTACAAAATTTCAAATCGTTAAGAAGGGGGCTCCTCTTCACTTTTTTCATTTTCCCCTAATCCCAAAGAAACTTTTCATCTCCAATGGCGGATGAAAACAGCAACACTTCAATAATGGAGTCCAAGCCTTTACACCCACTTCACCAAATTGCAGAAACCCCAACTCACAAGTTGCTTCTCAAACAATGGCTCAAAGAAGAAGAACTCATCCTCAACAGAATCGCTACCAAAGAAACCCAAATAGATGCCGTCCGCAACGAAATCACACAGCTCTACTGCATCTTCTTCCTGTTCCATTCGATTTCGCTTATGCTTTTACTCAGTGCCTCCTCCAAATGGGCTTCGAAAACGGGGCTTTGCCACCGTTCGTGGATCCCCTCTCTTTGCTCTCTCCTCTGTTCCATGGGGATCATTTGGGCTGTTAGGTACAAGACGGATACGGAGAGTCACTTGGAAAAACTGTTGGAGAGAGAGAAAGAGGACGGGAAATTACTGGCTAAGTGTGTGGAGGAGCTGAAGAGAAAAGGGGTGGAGTTTGATTTGTTGAAGGAAGTTGATGCTCTTAGGAGGGCTAAGAGTTTGAAGGTTGAAGCTAAGGTTGTTCGGAAATGGTCAGCTAGAGACTTTGTTTCTCTGTTTTTCTTCTCTGTTACTTGTCTGGTACTCGCTTTAACCAGGACCATTTTGTGTGGTTGAAACTTACAAATTTTAATTGCAGCAAAATGGGCTGTATCTTCTGTTTTGTGCTCTACAACTGAAAAGCTTGAAGCTTTTGGCTTCTATAATCATGTTGTAGACTAGTAGCAGAAGAAAAGTTTATTGTGGGGAGGTCAAGGGAAGTTGCAGAATATACTGTTCTGCTTTTTGTTGTTTGGTTATTCTTTTTGTATTGTTGCAGTAAACAAATGAATCTTCTTTGGCAATGAAATCTTAACATTTTCAGCTTTGCTTGATTGTTGTTCTTTGTTAGTTTCTTTGGAATGTTCCCAGCAACTCATTTGTTTTCTTATTAAGCTTTTCTGCTCTTTTTATCCATCAGATGCCTAAAACAATAGTAGTACTTGGGCTTTTGATGGCATATGGACAGTGGATACCTATTCATTCCTAGATTCTCATCACTAGACTGACTGTTCCTACCTAACTGTTAACATGGGAGCACGGGGAGAATTAAGCATTCTCAATATTGTGTATCTCTTTGTTATAGCAATTTGTTGAGTCTCTGAAGAATCACTCTCATGAAAAAAGATAGGTAAAGTATTCCTTAAATCAATGAGAACCTAATCACAAATGGTTATAATACGAATCTAAAGAAAGATAAGATCTTCAAAGCAAACAAAAGGGTAAAAGTTTATCTAACAATCTCGCTTCATCTCTGACAGAAAAATAGAAGATTTCATCTACCCTCTCCAATGATATCACTGAGCATTGGTGTGGCCTGACCTGATGGTGAATAATTTGTGGTGGCAGCTGTACTTGTACCCACCGATGAATTTTGCATTTGTGCAGAATGATTGCTCATGAAGGTGGTGGTTTCTTTAAATTTCCAGTCGGTCAGGTATACAGGTTTGGAAGTCACGGCGTCAACCTCACCACCTCCTGTAAGCATTGCTATTACACGGGACATTGAGGGTCGTAATCCTGGGGATGTTTGAGTGCATAGTAGAGCTATCCCTATTACTTTTTTTACTTGGTCTACATCAAATTTAGATAAATTTGCATCCACCAGCTTAGTTTCGCGCTTGTTCTCATGAAGCTGCCAAGCCTAGAAGACCAGTGTATATAAGAGTCAGGTGATATGTGATGAATATAGTTAGAAACAAACAATAAATGTAGAAAAACCACAGTACAGTGCGATAAGTCAAATCTTTGAAGATAATAGCGATAAAAAGTAGAAAAGCATGAATGCATAGGAAAAATTCTTCAATTTCGTTAATTCAACTGGTATATGTTGAATCTTCCATTCTTTCCATCGAATAAAATATCTGACTAGCTAGAAGTTGCATAACCTCTTGCACCAGCAACTGATGAAAGCATATAGTTTCATTGTTCTAATGCTTTACTACAAGCAAATAAGCAAAGGACTTTACCCACTCAAGAAGGTAGATCTTGTCTTCTTCCAAACTCTCGTCAGAATTTGGTCTACCACTGACAATTTCTAGAGCTACAACTCCAAAGCCAAACACATCAGCCTTCTCTGTCAGATATCCGCGCATGGCATATTCTGGTGCAAGATACCCTCTACAAGAAAATGTTAACAAGTTCATGAAACAAAACTATAAAAAAAGGAGTCAAAGAATGAGGACACATTTTCAATTTTGAGGATCTTACATTGTGCCGGCAACACGAGTGTTTACATGAGTCTGTTTGTCATCATAAAGTTTTGCCAATCCGAAATCTGAAATTTTAGGATTTAGATCTGCATCAAGGAGGATATTACTGGCCTTGACATCTCGATGGACAATACGGACTCGAGATTCCTCGTGAAGATACGCGGAAGCGTGTTGGCCAGTCAAGATATAAAGAACCTTTCTCTGCGCAATTGAAACCAAAATCTCAGAAATCATTCTATGAAATGAAGACTGTTTTTTCTCTCTTATGTGAGGAAAGACAGAACTTCAAAGATATTGTATTCATTGTACCAAATAATGCTTGATCAAGACTCTTGTTTTCAAGATACTCATAAACGAGTAATCGTCTATCTCCCTCGATGCAGCAACCATAGAGTTTCACCAGATTACGGTGCTGTACAGCAGATATAGTAGCTATCTCTGCCACAAACTGACTCTTTCCTTGATGTGATGCCACAGACAGCTGTTTAACAGCAACAACCCTCTCATCCTCAAGTATTCCCTATGGACCACAAAAATTGGTTCAACGTTCAGAGAGTTTCAATTAAAACTAAAGCAAACAAGAACGCACAGGTATTAGGTCATGAAACATTTCTTCATGTTTGAGAAACGTGTGAGCTAAAAGGTGCAATGGAAATTGCAATATTAGGAACACTAGTGACTTTAAAACTTCAAGTGGAATAAGGGATTACCTTGTAAACTGGTCCAAAACCTCCCTCTCCAAGCTTATTAGAAGAAGAGAAGTCACCAGTTGCAGCTCGAAGTTCTGAATAGCTGAACGTGTAGGGTCTGGTATCTATCCCCAGAAACTCTGCAAATTTGGGGAAAAAAACAAAAGTCCTTAATAAGCCAAATGAATCAATTCAGGGACTCACACCAAATTGAAGGAATGCATGTGCTGACACCTTTTACTAGCTCTTGATCTTCTAAATCAAATTGTCAAAATCAATAAATAAACATTTCCAAGAAACTTTTACAAAAAGAAACTTGAATGGAGGTGTTGCTAAACCGACTTTGCTGTATGATCTGGTCTTAGGTAGCTTCCGAGAAGCAGTTGAACTTAAAGCTAGATGAATCACTTAAAAGTCAAAGACGGAAGAACCATACGAGATCAGTTTGCGTTTCTTACCTTCATCCTCCAAAGCCCTTTGTCGTTTTCTTTTCTGAATTAGGTGATAGACAGCAAATAATGAACTCAAGCTTATGACTCCAACTCCAACAACAATACCCACTATCAGACCTGTCCAGCTCTTTTTTGTAGTAGGAGGCTGGTTGCTAACTGAGGGAACAAAATCTGTAGGAAAGCTTAGCAGTCTCAGTACAGTTCTGAATGCCTCATTTAAGAATCTACTTAGGGCTGTCTGTAATTCATGGATACCTGGGGTTGCACTAATTGCTGATATGGAAGGTCCATATATGCCTTGAGTAGGTACACAGCAGGTCCCTTTTCCAGCCCAGAAGAGATGTATCTCAAGATGATTTTCAGAAACCTGAGCTTTAAATTCCTTTCGAACAGCTGTGAGGGACCTTCCCCCAGCCTCCCTCTTAATGTCAAAATCTTTCAACTGCCGAATTCCCTGGAAAAATATAATCATAAAAGTATTAAAGTGATACACTTTTCTGACCCAAATCGTTCCAAAATTTCTTTGTTTATGAATAGTACATGTCTTCAAGGGGAATCATCTCTAAGGGTTTTTCTATTTTAACAAATTAATGCATACCTGTATATATATGTCAAATACACGTCGTCCAACACTACGCCAAGTTGGGGGATTTACAATTTCTGACTCAGCAAAGTGGAGGGTCACAGTGTAATTACCATTCTCAAGGTCCAAGCCATAGTATCTAAGTGATCCAGCAGAAATTCGTGCGGTTTGGTAGAGCTCAGAGTCCAAGGTGTTTGTAGCCTGTGATGACATGAAGCTTGAGAAGTCCTGATATGGACGGTCATTAAACAGTCCAGCATTACTAATGGCCCACCTCCCTGTACCGGTCATGAAATATGTTGCTGGACCTAGAATCTGATTCTCCATCTCATACGATATCTGATCACTAGATGTTATTGGATGTCCTCCACATTTAATAGCAAAGTTGGAATCTGTGAATTATGAAAAGTCTCGTGCATGAGAAGATAAGAAACCAGTACACAGTTTTATATTACAACACTAGCAGTAGAATAGAGTAGCAGATGTCCTTGTTTCTTGGCAAATGACATATCATAAGACCAGAAAATGGATTTAGGTATAGTACCTTAAACGGACAATATTGACCCATTCTGATATTGTGGTTTATAGACACAAAATGTAGAACAAATATTTTCAAACTTATTCATACTAATGAAACCAGAAACTTGGAGTAGGATTTTTATCGCCAAGGAATTATAGGAAGCACTTACATAGTGGACGTCCTCGATTGCAAGGGAAATTCCGTTGAAGACAATTTAACCCCCAAGGTAATGAACTGAAGACAAAGGAAGTATCCACCCATTTAAGTTCGTCAAATAAAGACACAAACTATAATTTTGTTGTCAAATAATATTGTGATTACCCTCTGTCGGATTGATCTATTTGTTCTGCTTTGTAGTTGTTGCCAACTAAATTTCTGCAAGTTGCCAAGTATCAGAATTCGAAACTGGGACCAAAAGGTAGGGAGAAAAAAGAATAGGTCTTTTTTCATTGTGTAAACTTCACTAATTCTGATACTTACAATTGCAGATTCGGCTCATTGATCCAAGAAGAGAGGTTCCCAGATAACATGTTGTATGATAAATCTCTACATGCAAAAATGGGATGTTAAGCAACAACTAAAACATTTCAGATGGTTTGCGTGCAAAATATGGAAAATGTCGACAATTTATATGTTAAGAGAGAGAGTGGGATCTAGAAAGATAGACGAAAAGGAAATGACCAATAACAATTTAGTCATTTAAACTTTTTTCCAGCCACAAGAAATTGCAGCATCAGTCCGAGAAGGTCATAAAAAATATCTTGAAGACTACATGCAAAACACACAATTACATGCTAGATATTATGAACCAATCTAGTAAAGCCTCTGGTATTAATATCCTTGGCCTCAATGTCTGAACAAAGAAAGATGCTGAAATAACTTATAACAGAAATAGTCCTCCAATCTGCTAAATAAGATGGTGAAAATATTTGAAATTTCATCATATACATTTCAGCAGAAAGTATATTTGACGGTGCAATCATATAAAAGCAAGAGTTACTCACATAGTCTGGAGAGACCGTATCTTCTGAGCTGGCAGGGCACCTGTTAGCTTGTTATCACCAAGAAACCTAATGATTGAAAAGGACATTAGCACATGAAGACATCCTTAAGGTGGTACAAAAAAAAAACAATGATTAAATCATCTATTACAAGTGAGTCAGTGAAGTCAGATTAAGAAGTGCATCTGGAATACGCCCCGTCAAATTATTGAAGCTCAAATCCCTGAGAAAAAGATAAAACGAAAGTTAGACAAATGAGTAGTAGTTTATCAATATAGTAGGCACGTGAACTCGAGTTGAATATAGTCGCATGTCACTGTTCGAAGTGTTTGTGCTCACACATGCTGCCATGGTCATATATGAGATAATTGAAGTTCACACAACAGGCTGAGGCCTTAAAATGTTTATAAGAACACTATCAATGCTAAGAACTCACAGTAGCGTCAGGCTCTGATATTCTCCAATATTACTTGGGATAGGACCTGAAATATTGTTATTACGTAAAACCCTGGAAATACCAAATTTAGTTGGTCAGAGAAGAAGAAAAGAAATAAAATGTCAAGCTTTGTGATATCTGGTGCTATGTCATATTGTTCCTTACAGCTTGCTTAGAGACTTCATATTCCTGAGGAAGTCAAGTGAAGAGCTCCCATTGGATAGATCACTTATTCTCCTGATAGTTATGCAGAAGATGAAATATCAGATTCTGCTAAAAGTAAAAAGGGATTTTAAACTATGAACAAGAATGATAAAACATTCACAAAAACTCACAGATCGGTCAAGGAGGTTAAGTTGGAAAAGGAAGCTGGTATTGGACCCTCAAAAGCATTTCCTTCGAACCTCCTGAGGTAACAGAAAGATCAGTCACACGCTATGTTAGAGAGGAGATGCAGTAATGGCATTATAGCAATGTTGCATGAAAAAAGTATGACACCATTCTTAAAAGAATTCAAGAATAAAAAATTGGACATAGTTCGAGTAACTATGGTCTCACAGTACAGTAAGATTTGACCAATCATTTCCAATGAAATCAGGAATCCTCCCCGTAAAAGCATTATCTGAAGTCCACCTGAAAGCCAAAAGTTAGTTTTCCAGTTAGATTTATTATAAACAAGTTTGGCCTAGTACAAAATTGGGATGCTATACAAGAAACATGTGACAAAGAGCTCTTACACTTGATCCAAGCTCCGCAATCTTGCGAACGTCGGTGGTATTGGTCCACTAACACCAGCGCTGTTCAAATAACTAAGCAACGGAATAGGAGTTTTTTCAGAAAATAGAAAATCAAGCTACAGAAATGATTGAATAATTAATATATAAGGAAATATAAAGATGTTACACATATTCTGTTATAAGAAAACAGTTTCATACTTGGCAAAAATCCTATGAACATTTGAAATTTCAACAATTAAAGAAGGCTCTATTCAGGAGAAATAACTTACAAACCTCAAAAATAACTTTCATTTCCTATGTTTGATGGACGTATTTGTTATATGTTTGGCATCTGTTATTTCTCAAATGTGTGCTATATATTTCAATCTATATAATTTTTCTTTCTGTTCTATTTTTGTATGTTGCAAGTTCAAATTAGAAGTTTAAAGCTTCAAACATGTAGAATGGTATGAGAAACAAAAAGAGAAAGGGGCAAGGAAGATCGATACTAACATACATAAAATGAGAGCAATATATCTTGGACATGTTGTATTCTGCATCTTTTTGCAATTCATGTGACAAATATTTTAACAATCTAACATAGCCTGTCATACTCTTCAGATAAGGAATGATTATGTTATACAGAAAACCAGAGAATGATTTAATTAACTATACTCCTCCTCTAGCATGAAAATGGAGCAAGCAGAACATAGACTGCATTAGATCATCGACAAACTCCTGCTCTACTAATGTAATTTCAAGGTCTTGCATTTGATATATATATATATATATACATTGAAATAATGCAACACCGTCCAGATTCAATACGACGTTCACGAACAAATAACATAGTTCTCATGCAAACTGCGAAAATCTAACAATTAAGGCTAGATAATATACCACGAAACAAAGGACATAATTATAGGAACATACACTGATAGTAACTCAGTCAACATTCCAAGTTCCTTTGGAATCTCCCCTGACAAAGCATTGACGCCAAAGCTTCTGAAGACAGCAAAGATTAAAATTATTCCAAATATCACAAGTGAGCATAAATAACTGAAATAGAGTAGACTTGCAGCCATTTCATCCTCGTCAAATTGCCAATGGATGGGGAGTGTGCCTGTTAAGTAATTTTGGCCCAAATTGCTGCAATTTGTAACCAAAATATCAGTAGTTGGGAGATTAAACATGAAAAGTATAGGAGTAAACTAGAGTTAGGAGGAAGCAAGTACAGATCATCGAGGAAGGTAAGACTCCATAATTCATTTGGGATTTCACCCGCAACATCCAATGCATAAACTCTCCTGTGGAAAGAGACCGCAGCATTCAGCTGTATTTTAGATTTTTTTGAGGCCAATAGTAAAATAAATTAATGGATAATACCATAGAGATGGATCCAACATTTAACTAGTCGGTGTACAAAGAAAGTGCATTTACAAATTATCACATATCATTAAAACTTAATCTGTTAGACAAAACGCATAGACTAATACTGAAAATTATCAAGTGTTTATGTATAAGAGTGACTTACAAGCCAGTGATATGACAAATAGTTCTGTTGTTGGCAGAACAATCACATTTGATGGCGGGATTAAAGTCCGTGATGAGAGTTGTATCAATGGCAGCTCCACTGCATAACTCACCACTAATATTCCACTCATTTGTAGCAGAAATCCCCCAATTTTGGAACATTGTGTTCAATATACGGGCTGCCCTATCAATCATTCACAAACTTCAACTTCTAAACATGATACTACAAATATAAATTTAACCTTGTATCAAATAGTGACTTTTTCTGCTCAAAATTACACTGAACGCTTAATGATACTGTAAAATCATTTACACTGTCGTTTCACTAATAATGATAACTTCATATGTAATCTTAGCTAAATTACAATGACAGAACAAAAATAATTTATTATTGTCATTATTTATTTACTAGTATAGATAATTAATTAAATTGACATGGACCCCACAGGCTCATCAGCTGGCAGCCCAAATAAATAACTCCGTACGACAATAATTTTCGTAATACTGAGAAGTTTTCGCTGTTTCTCTGACATCTTTTTTATTTAACACCAATTTGTTATTTTAATAGGAGAGTAATATTAATTTAGCATAGTACAAGTATATAATACACTTTTCGTTCTAATTTTAGTGATATTTAATTGGGTGTAAAGTTTTGAATATAGAAATTTTGAATCTTCTAACAATTAATAATTAGTTCATAAAAAAATATCTTAAAATATAAAAAGTCAGTCAATCTGTAAAAATTAAATATACAGTATCAAAAACTGAAGAGAGAAGGATAAAATTGAGTTGAAAGGATTTCTTGGCGGAAAAAATTGATATATTATCATTTGCTTTTTATTATCAGACGTTCTTCTTTTTTCTATTTTTTTTCCTTTTAGTGTGAGAAATAATCATAAAATAATAAAATAGTGATGGAATATAATAACTTATCCGAGTAGCTAATGAAAGGATAAAGATGTTGATAACCAAACGACCTGACGGAAAAAATAAGAAGCGCATCAATGAAACTGAGAAGAGAGGGATAAATTTAAGTGAAGTTAATAACTTATCCGAGTAGTTAATGAAAGGATAAAGATGTTGCCAACCAAACGACCTCAGGGAAAAAACAAGAAGCGCATCAATGAAACTGAGAAGAGAGGGATAAAATTGAGTGAAGTTACTTTGATGGAGTGAAATTAACAGAGATGGAAAATAGAGAAAGAGAAGTGACCTTCAGAAGGATGGGTGGTGGCAGTTGTTGTATTTGTTTGAGCTACGGCCATCTCAAACATGATGATTATTAATGGCAGCATCTTCAGTTTTTCTTGTTTCCAAACAGAGAAATTAGGGAGAGCCATG
>DF361665.1:13667-31800 GCA_000787875.1 Solanum virginianum
GGTTGGCTTGATTTACATGATTTATGATTTTAAATTATGACAGCTTTCTTGGAAATCGTAACTTGTGCGGCAAGCAAGTTGGTCAGGACTGTAACGCTGGAGGTCCTTCAAAATCCCCATCCCCAGATTCAGGTAAATGTTTACTCATTATCAACATGAAATAATAGTGAGATATCAAGTCCAATTTTCTGTCTGCAAGGGTGAGTGCATATGCCACAGAATCATTTTTCATCTGCTCAAGGACCCCTAGTGACAGAATAATTTGCCTCCAGTGCTTAGTTCAAGTGGCAAAGGTTGAGGGACTTGTGAATTGGGTCACAGGTTCGATCTGTGCGCCATGTGAAGTAAGCCTGGTATTTAAGTGGAAAAGGGGTGGACCCGTTATCCCAGAGTGGAAAATGGGTAGAGGGGTGGACCCACTATCCCAGAGTTTTTGAAGGTTGTGGTTGGTCCTAAGGGTTGGCTCCGACAGATTTGTGAGTCATAAAAAAAAAGAACTTCTAGTGTTTTGGGTCCTTAAGATGACAACTTGACCTTTTTCAAATTTCCTACATCAAGTAGACAAGAGAATATGACAGGTATACATTATTTTTTCAGAAGGTTGCATTCTAGTTTCATTGTTCTTTTAAAAATTAAGGACCTAACGTGTATCTTTTTTTTGACAAGTAACTTCACATTGTTAATTTCTAATATATATATAAAGGAAATTCATGGTATTGCAATAGGTACAACTCTCTGTTGCTTTTATGTAATGTTCAAATGATATTTGTGACGGATTTGTTGATCTGTCAGGTTCTAACAAGAAAACTTATTACTTCAAACGACAGAATCATTTAAGTATGCGGACTCATAGTTTTAAGTAGCAGCGTTATGTATTGAGAGCAGGACCTGAAGAAATAGTTACTTGTCTCTGGATGCATAGCTTTTTCTACTGCTTCTTTTGTTTCTCTGTTTTTTGTTTTCTTTTCATTATTCACTAATTTCCTTTCATATTTCATGGAAATATCTCATACTCTTCATGTTTCTCAGCCCAAAACCAAAATAAGAATGGCCGGCTACTTATAAGTGCATCTGCCACTGTGGGTGCGCTGCTTTTGGTGGCACTGATGTGTTTCTGGGGCTGTTTCCTCTACAAGAGACTGGGTAAAAATGATGGTAGAAGTCTTGCAATGGATATTTGTGCAGGTCTTTATCTAGAACTTATGTAGAAATTACCATTATAAAGTTTTTCATGTTTATTTGCTTTATGGTTTTAAATTCCTTACATAAACTATCCAATTGTTAAATTTTCAGGTGCATCGATTGTGATGTTTCATGGGGATTTGCCATATTCTTCCAAGGATATCATCAAAAAACTGGAGACTCTGAATGAAGAACACATAATTGGTTCTGGAGGATTCGGAACTGTATACAAGCTTGCAATGGATGATGGCAATGTATTTGCCGTGAAGAGAATTATCAAGATGAATGAAGGCTTCGATAGATTCTTTGAAAGAGAGCTTGAAATTCTTGGAAGCATTAAGCATCGGTATCTGGTAAATCTGCGAGGGTATTGCAATTCTCCAACATCAAAGTTGTTGATATATGACTTCTTACCCGGAGGTAGCCTAGATGAAGTTCTCCACGGTGAGACATACTTCCCTCAGTAAAATATCTTGTGCTCTACAATTGGTGATAATGTTTGTTATTTTGCAGATTTAGCACATAAGCTGGGTTTGGTTAGAATTTCTGGCTTCTCTTTTCTAATTGGAAAATTAGTTGAGATTTTAGCAGTGTTGATATTCATAGCACAATAGGGTTGGTTATCTTCTCTGTACAACACCTGATTAGACTTTGGGTTGTGTGGCTCAGTTGGGAGATAAAATGCACAAATTAATAATAGTAACAGTAAACAGAGGCATAAATTATATTGGATATATATGCTTTTGTGGAAGCATGAGAGACCTGCTGATTTTTAAGGCAAAATCAATATGCAGGTAAGAGCAAACATAGTAGACAGGGGTCTAGTAAATATGAGGATAAATTATGAACGAGGATCACTTTACTGCTATTGGTTGATTCAACCAGTGAAATATTGTCTCAAAAGGTCTAGCAGATCGTCACTGGGACGAAGGGAATGCTGCAAAAGCAGTGTTGGATATGCAATTGATTGGAAAAATATTGTCAGCCTTTGAAGGAAGTCTCTGATTGGCATTGACTAAGCTTGGTGTTGATTTCCTAATGCAAATCTAAACATACCTGGATTAGTACCCATTGGTTTGATAATATAAATATCTTACCTTTTAATACAAGTAAAAGTGGATAATGATTACATCTTTGGCTGGCGCAGATGGCACTCTGGAAATGTTTTCACGTCTAAACAGTTAAGAAATAGTGGAAATTAACTTGCTAACTAACCAAGATGCTCTGATAGCACCAAAGAATATGTTGGTGCGTCATTGATGTTTTATATGTGTTCTATATTTGTGTAAATAGTGATATAGACTTTTTTGGTAGGATGATGACACGAGCTGAGCTTAAATAGAAAAATGGTCTGAGGATTCATATAGTTGATCCCAACTTGTTTGCCATTGACTATTGAGGCTTAGTTATATTGCTGTAGAGCCTTGAATATGGACTTTGTTTTTATAAGGAATCTTGAATTTACATTTGAATTCCTTTGCTTTAGTTTACCAGACAGCTAGCTTGCAGCCCTTTTAGGTAGCTAGATTGCATGAAAAGTGAGAACCACATCCAAGCTTTTTTTTTTTTTTGGAGAATTAGTACTGTTGTATTCTTCAATGCTGGCCACCATTAAAACCATATTACAAAGAAATAGACTCTAGCTTTATAGAGCTCCTAGAAATTCTACTAACTCAGATTCCTCTATACAATTATGTTTACACCAAAAAAATAAGGTCACCAAACAATTCCATTTCACATAATGGACTGATTTGATCTTGTCTTCGAAACACCTTCCATTCCTCTCCCTCCAAACTGACCACCATATGCAAGAAGGTACTATCCTCCACCATTTTTTCTGACTTTTACTTCCCCCTCTTTTCATCCAACAACTCATTAAGTCAGCTGTGTGTCCAGGCATTGTCCACACTGTCTTTGTGAGACTGAAAAACAGATTCCACAGTTGTGCAGTGAATTTGCAGTGTAGAAACAAGTGATTGTTTGTCTCCCCCGTCTCATTGCACAAAAAACATCTAGTCACCACAACTCTCCCCTTCTTTTGTAACACTTCATGTCATGCTTTTTTAACCACTAGCCATGTAAAGCATTTCACTTTGTGGGAGCTATGTTCTTTCAGATATTTCTCCATATTTTCAGTTCTTCCTCCTGCACAATGCTATTCTCCCTCTGGTATAATTTATTTACTGTGGAACTTCCTTCTGGGTTGTGTCTCCATCTAAGTCTATCAGGCTCCATTGTTGTCCCACCAAAATTGTCCACCTCTTTTAGCAAATCAACTACCCTTTCCACCTCCCAGTCATTTAAGTGCCTTCTGAAGTTAAGATCCCAACCTTGGGGGGACCAACACTCAGACACAACACTTTCAGAGTTACTTGAAAGTAACATGAGATCTGGAAATTTAACTTGCAGTGGTACTTCCACTATGCAGTTATCCTTCCACATCCACACTTATGGGAAATGACAGTTCAATAGTAATGTGTAGCTAATTTTTATCCATAGTACGGTACTTTCACTATGAAAAAATAATGAATTGTCAAATTGGTTGAATATCTCGATGAGTCAGTGTTCTTCTATCCAATAGAGTAACAAAATGAGTGTTATGTTTGGGAAGTGGACAGTGACATGATGTTTGCTTTCAGCGTCTAGGGCAGAAAGCTTCGCTGGAAGCAAAGAGAATAATAAAAAAGATGACATTCCTTTAAGTTAGTTCATCTTGCTTGTTAAATTGTTGTTGCTGTTTAGATATTTTTCATATCTTCAGGGTAGAGAGTTTTGGATTTGACTATTGTTTTTGGGTCCATTTAAAAGATCATTTTTGATGTTTCATACAGAGAGATCTGAGCAGTTAGACTGGGGTGCACGGCTGACTGTAATTATGGGAGCTGCGAAAGGGCTGGCATATTTACATCATGATTGTTCTCCTCGAGTGATACACCGCGATATAAAGTCTAGCAACATTTTGCTTGATGGGAACTTTGAGGCTCGAGTATCTGATTTTGGACTGGCCAAATTACTGGGGGATGAGGAGTCTCACATCACAACAATTGTAGCTGGCACATTTGGATATTTAGCTCCAGGTACACCGAATGATTAGACATTTATTGTCACCTTCTATTTAGGAAGTTGCAAATATTAAACTATGCGTGGAATGAATTTCTGCTGCTACTAATAGTTGAGAAACTGGGTAGAGAGCAGTCTGGTTTCCTCTTTCTGTAATCAGTTTCCATTACTTTTCAAGTGAAAACTGGTTACTGCTTTTGGCTCTAGATGTTGCATATGTGATGTCTTTCTTTCCTATTGATATCTCTCATGCTTATTTTTCTTGATATTGAGAAAGGATAATATGAGGCCTAGTTAAATGACAGGGGAGGGGGAGGAAATGGTTCCAGATCGAAGCTTCCTCTTGAGACATCAAAAATACTGTTTTCTTGTCTTTGCTGCATCAAATTGTAACATGTGATGAGAGGTCATCTATGTGCTTACAGAATTTAGTTCTCCTTGCAGTGCTATGTGGAAATCTGATTTTGTATGCTTTCACTTTGGGCAGTTGATTTCTGCTTCACTCGATATATTTAGCCGTTTCTTATGTGTTTCTCATCTCTTCTACTTTTTTTTTTTCAAGAATACATGCAGAGTGGTAGGGCTACAGAAAAGACTGATGTTTATAGTTTTGGAGTTCTGGTTCTTGAAGTCATCAGTGGAAAGCGGCCGACTGATGCATCATATATTGAGAAGGGCTACAATATTGTTGGCTGGGTATGTTATGTTATTACTGTCATCTTACTTCTAATCATTTTAAGTTTATTCTGTCTTGATTGAAATTCCTGACATTCTTTTTGGGGGGTAGCTAACATTATTTTTTAAAGCCTATAATCCACAAGGATGAAATTGGGTCTGGATCTTAAATGCTTGCCCTAGAGTTCCACTGTAGTTTTCTGTTTTAACTGATGTATCCTCATCTCATATCTCAAAGATATTGATTTATCTATTGGAGTGCAAGTTTCAAAATTTATCTATTGGAGTGCAATTATCTATCAGAATCACCTATATTTGCATCTTGCGAGATCTTAAATCTGTTAGGCTGAAAAGTTATTTGCCTGTAATCACCTACCTTTCGCCCCAACCTCAAAGTCAGAAATTGATGAACTAGAACTAGTAGATTTGTTAGGATCTCTGTAATAGCTTCCTACTTCTCTCTTTTTACTAGAACTTGTAGATTTGTTAGGACCTCTTTAATGGCGTCCTACTTCTCTCTTTTTACTTCTTTTTGAAGGTCTCCAGCATATCCTTGACGCTGAGGAATACAACATTACCAATTTCATTTGTTTTCCCTTCCAAGTCATTTCCCACTGATTTTGCAACTACTGCCATACTCCATCCTTGTTGGGGTGGGGTGGGGGGGTGTGTGAGAATGATATTACGAAGGGAAAAAGATAGAGGGAAGCATGTTAGTGGCCAAGTAATTCCAACTTTACCCCTTTAAGATTTGGCGTGATAAGTGTTTGAAGCTGCATTTTTTGGCTCAATAAGCAAAAAGAGGTTAGTTTCTCAACAAAAAAGCAGCAGCAAAAAGAGGTTTTCAGTTGAATATGCACGAGCTGGACCGAATATAATATGAGCACAAAATTATTAAGGTAAAAACTTGCACTTTAGACATTCTGTGACGATGGTTTTGCAACGATATAAAACAAGTATCAAGTCTTTCTGTCCATTAATCCGTGGAACATTATATAGGGACGATAAGTACAAATTGGTGAATGAGGAATCATGACGATCCTTTCCCCCAGATAGGTAGGAATGGTTATGAGCCTGAGGAAGAAGACTGTTTATGCCCCAAATCTATGTTAAAATCTGCAAAAAATAATTAAAGTCTAAATCATTTTAAAAAGAAACGCATATCATTGTCATATGCACCTGACGAAACTGAATATCGTCGCTGATCAAATCAATTTTAAGAACAATCCAAAATCTGTCTATAGTTTTGTGGTGGTTTGATCGAAGTATGTAAAAATCCAAAAGAAATTGGATCATTTGGTAGAAAATCATTCCAATTACCCTATTAACGTTTTGCAAAAGAATTTTTCCGCTTTTTGTAGTGAAGTATCCTTCCTGTGTAGGATGAGCAGATCATATGACTTGCATTGTAGGTATTTTATTCCAGTCACTGGTCTTCTAAACACTTGTCATACTCATCATGCAGCTGAATCATTTAGCATCTGAGAATAGACGGACAGAGATAGTTGATCCGCTTTGTGAACGAGTACAGACTGAAAGCCTTGATTCCCTGCTTGCAGTTGCCACTCAGTGCGTCTCTTCAAGCCCCGACGACAGGCCCACCATGCACAGGGTTGTTCAGATTCTCGAATCTGAAGTCATGACTCCATGTCCCAGTGACTTCTATGATTCAAGCTCAGATTGAAGGCTCTAGCTAGATGTGAAGTAAATTAATGATTTGGGTTTCCTTCTGCCACTTCATGCTGTAAATTGAGGAGTGATGCAAGCATTTTATGGGAATTTGAAATCTGCAAAGATTCTTCTTTTGTACCATATTTGTCGATTCTTTCTGCAGATTAGCAACAAAAAAGATCAGTCAACTGTCATCATTCCTCAAATTCAATGTTGCTAGCTAGTTATTGTGAGGTTCAGCGTGCTTAATCTTGTTTTTGATTTCATCATTTTTCTCCTGTGCATTGAGCTTTTCATTTCACCCGTAGAACGGAATCTGTACTAGTGGTATGAGCAATCAAATGTCTTTTGTATCTTCCCTTTGCTTTTTGTTTGTAGGGCTTTCTTGGTGTAATTGTATATGGAAATGATTGAATTGATTTGACATTTACCTTTTGTTAAGTTAATATCCTTTTTGTATATTCTGATGCTTTCCACAATAAGTATTCTGCTTTTTCACTTTATTCCTGTTGATCTCCTTTGTAGTAGTACAGTTTCCCTTCCACTTGTGATGTCATGAATGGAATTATAGTCACTGATTTCTTATGGGGAGCTTGTGGCTCTAGTACTATTATACTGCTTTGTTTGACATTTGATTTGACGTTGAAGTTTAGTTTCCATCAATTCCACTGTTTGTTGTGTACAAAAGTTATGAACGTTTTACCAAGGGGGCAATGCATTTGCAGGCCATTTGTGACTATAGTACATTAGGGGCTAGTTTAACCTGTCATTCTTGAATCTTGAGTTTCTGGTCTCTCGTCCTTGGCTTCAAGCTTTTCCCCCTGAAATATCCAAGTTGGCAAAGGGTTGTTCATGGAACTACTATAGCTGTACTTTAGATCATATTTCTAAGAATCATCCCTATGTTTACTGTGATATCATCATTTGCTCCGTTATATTCAAATGGATGAGATGGTAGTAAATTTCGCTGGCAAAAATCTAACCGATCGATAAATCAAACTGAAAAAATGTTATTTATCTATTATTATTGGGTTATTGAGTTAACGAGTTTTTAATGGTTTTACAGAAAAAAAAGGGAAAAGGGCCTAAAATACCCTTGACATATTAAAAATGATACAAAAATGTCCTTCATCTACCTGCTTAAAATATCCTTCACATCCACCTTTGGGGCCTAAAATACCCTTATCCTTAACAGATTTTTTTAAAAATAAATTAAATACTTATTTTATCCACGTTGAAATTTAAATATTTTAAATTATTAATAAAATTAACAACCCACTCATTTTTGACTCAAACCCACCCGCCACAAATCCCAAATAGTGTACACTCGTCATTCTTACTTTCTCTTACCCATATCTTCTTAACATTTCATCAAACTTTCTTTGCCAGAGATTCCCTTTAAACAGCTTATATCAATGACAAAGTCTATTTTCTGCTTTGCCTTTCAAGATGGTCATAAATCTTGGCCCAATCCCCATTTAGTTTGACAGTCATGCTTCATTACCCCATCATGGTGGCAAGCGTTGACACCACCATTTTTCTTAATGTTATCAGTCATTCCCTTGTCCATCTCTAGTAATATTTTTAATTGAAAATTGGCATTTATTTATTTTCTTCTGTTCAACCAATCTTTTTGGTTGTATTCCATGGATTTGCGTGAAGAATATATGAGCCAAAACCAAAGCAAATGAAACTGATATATGATTTGGTCAAGTTTAGTTCTGGAATTTGAAATTTTGGAAATCAAAACCAACTGGTTGTGGAAATGAGTGTGAGATCAAAGATTGTTGTAGTCTAATTTTCACAACTGTAGATATGAGGAGGAAGATGAGGCAGGATATAGCTTTGAAGCCGGCAGGATGAGCTGAAATTAAATCTTCTCTATGAAAAAAATCAGTACGATAGGGCCTCGAAGGATATGTTATGTGTGGTGTTGATACTAGGAAGTATATCTATTTATGTGCAACATATTTGCCATTTGTTTATCAAAATTGCAACTAATGTACGCTATTTGAGATTTGGGGCGGGTTAGAATTTGGGTAACAAAAATGGGTGGGTTGTTAATTTTATTAATAGTTTAAAATATTTAAATTTTAATCAATGGATGACTGCCACGTGAATAAAATAAGTACTTAATTTATTTTTAAAAAAATCTGTTAAGGATAAGGACATTTTAGACTCCAAAGGTGGATGATAAAGGTATTTTAGGCCCAAAAAGTGGATGAAGTGCATTTTTATATCATTTCTAATACTTCAAGGGCATTTTAGGCCCTTTTCCGAAAAAAATTATCGGGTTATCAATTCAGTTTCGGTTTTTAGTATTGAGTTATTGTGTAAATCGATAACTCACTAAACTTTAATAATTTACTACTTTATCCCTTTATAAATATTAAATATTAATAATTTAACATCATTTGATACTAAATCGATACTCGTAAGTAATGTGATATAACCCTTTTATTGGAAAGTAAATTAAAATATGAGGTCAACATGCTTTAGGTGCTCAATTGATTTGTTTGTTTTACTGCATCTCATCGTATTACGTCAAATTGCTAAAAAATTCCTAAATTTATTTTTTGAGTACTTTTTTATTGGGTAAGTCGAAAATCGAACCACTGAGTACCAAAAAATGATAAACCTCCAACTAGCAGCTTCAGTCACAAGGATGGAAGTGGTTAATGCATTACAAGGAATTAGAGATCTTAAAGCTCCAAGAAGAGATGGACTGAATGCTGTATTTTTCAAAAAAGCATGGTCAGTAGTGGGGGAACAAGTCATCAATGCAGTGCTCCAATTCTTTGACACAAGACTGATGTATCAACCTATCAATTGTACAAGTGTGACCCTTATTCCCAAAGTGAAGAATCCTACTAGAATCAGTGAGTACAGACCTATTTCCTGCTGCTCAACAATCTACAAAATCATCTCCAGGGTGATTACTACAAGATTGAAACAGGTCATGGGAACTTTGGTGGACAACAACCAATCAACATTTGTACCAGGGAGGAACTTGATAGATAATGTAATACTAAGTCATGAGATCATCAAGGGCTATGGAAGGAAGGGATTGTCTAGAAGATGTATGATAAAGGTGGATATGAAGAAAGCATATGATAGTTTGGAGTGGTGTTTTCTGGAACAAATCTTGCATGAACTAAGAATACCTGGCAAAATGGTGCTAATGCTGTGTGTAACAATAGTGACATATTCTATACAAATTAATGGACACAGTACCAAACATTTTAAAGCAAAAAGAGGAGTGAGACAAGGAGATCCAATGTCACCATACTTATTGCTGGCTATGGACTATCTAACCAGGATACTAAAGAGCTTACAAACAAATCCAAATTTTCACTACCATCCAAGATGCCAAAAACAGAAAATTATTCAATTGAGCTTTGCTGATGATCTCTTGTTATTTTGCAGAGGAGATACTAAATCAGTAAAGAGCTTAAATGAATGTTTTCTGATGTTCTCAAAAGCCTCAGGACTGGTTGCAAACATAGATAAAAGTTGTGTCTATTTTGGTGGGGTTAATCAACAAGAACAAGAAGATATACTGGAAGTATTGCAATATGAGAAAGGTCAACTACCTTTTAGATATCTGGGATTACCTTTAAGTACCAAGAGTTTGTCTATTCTCCAATGCAAGCCACTATTAGACAAGATGTTAGGAAGAATCACAAGCTGGGAGACAAAATTTCTTTCATATGCTGGTAGATCACAATTCATAAAAAGTGTCTTGTATACTATTTAAATGTTTTGGTCTCAAACATTTATGCTCCCAAAGAAGATTATAAAGGCTGTGGAGAATATATGTAGAAGATTTCTATGGACAGGACATATAGATATAACAAGAAAAGCACTGATTGCATGAGAAAGATTGTGTTGCTCTATGGAATGTGGGGACTGAATTTTCCCAACATAGCTATGTGGAACAAGGCTGCTATTGGAAAGCTACTGTGGAATGTTTGTCGAAATAAGGAAAAGCTTTGGGTAATATGGATACACAACTACTATGGGCATCAAGGTATTTGGAACATACAAGCAAAACAAGCTTTCTGGGTGGTTCAAAAGATACTTAAAGTTGTTGCATATTTCCAAGAGCATGAACTCAATGAGGAGACTGTTAGAAGTATGCCAAAATACTATATAGGTAAAATGTATAAACAATTATTGGGAGCAGGGGAGAAGGTACATTGGAGTCCTGTGGTTTGGAGGAACTATGGGGCTCCTAAGTGGATATTCATTCTATACTTGGCAGTGAATAGACGACTTGCAACTAAAGATAGGCTGGCTAAATGGGACATGATACAATCACTCACCTGTCCACTATGTGAAGCTGAAAATGAAGAGATAGATCACATATTCTTTCAATGTTCATATGCAGGTGAGATATGAAACAACATATTAACATGACAAGGAATCAACAGAACTTTAGTAAACTAGAACGAAGAGGTCCATTGGGCAATTCAGTACATGAAGGGGAGGAGTCTCAAGGCACAGATTTACAAGATGGCATTGACAAGCACAGTTTATCATATTTGGATGGAACGGAATAGAAGAATCTTCCAACAAAAGCAACAAAAAATAAAAGGGCTCACTCATAACATCATTCAAGAGATATACAGAAGAGGAACTAGTCACAAAGGAATTGCAAATAGGCTTAATTGCTTAAAAATGGTTTGATTTTGTAGTTTGCTGGATAAGCTGACAAGTGCAAGGATGGAGCTTTACTGTCCATGCCTGCTCTCATAATGTATTCACTTTGGTAAATGAAAATACTTCTTACCAAAAAAAAATGATAAATCGATAAAAAATATTTTATTGGTTTGTTATTGGTTTGACATATTTAAAAATCAAAAATCGATAAATCAAACCGATAATACATAAAATTGAATCGAACCGACCGATGCATGTCCCTAATTATCTAGCCATTACTATAAAAAACTATTGGACATCAATAGTATTGGAATATGTCTCTTTACGAGAGAGATTAAAGTACAATGAAATGTCTTAAAGTTGAATATGATTCGTAAAACATCTGGTTTATTGGTAATTTTTCATTCTTGTTGTTGAGAAACTTTAATAACTATAGTATGCCTAAAACGAAAGTTGAGGTGGTTGGATCTGTACCCTAAAATACTCCTAGCATAGGCTCATAGCTAATTGGATGATCCAAAGAGAACTTTTAGACACGATGATGGAATCTACATGGACAAAGTTATTAATTTTGTAAAGAAATAGGAGTGTCAATCCAAAATCATAGGCGTATATATAGTAAATCATTATATTTAGAATATGATATATTTTATTCTATAGGAAACAAAAAATATTAAAATATTATCTTCGAATCATAATCACAAGTCTAATTTTTACTTATCGTTTAATTTGATCATGTGTCTATTTGTTATTTTCTAGAACTTCTATTGAATCATTTTAATTGACATATTTAGGAATGACAATTGGGACGGAATAAGGCAAGTCTTGACCCATCAAGTCTTTGACTTGGATTGCCTTGCGTCATTAATTTTAGATAATTAAGTAAGAAAAGACCACAGAAATTATTGTGAGTAAGATATTACTATAACATTTAAACTTTTAATTGAGTTTAAACTCGTACTTAAAAATGAGTTTTTTACACTTCATGACAACTTAATAAAATCACAATAAATAGTCAATGTAGTCATTGTATAGTTAGTGTCCATTATATATATGTATACACACAAAAAAAAGAAAAATTTATAATGATTTGGTAAATCAAAATACTTGACTTTCTCAAAAGAAAAATTCAAATATGAAACCAAATATTGATATACTGTTAAATATGTAGCAAAACTTATAGATTAATTGATTCAATGAAGGTTTAGGCAAACATTAAATTCTTGTATACGTTGATCCAATCAACTTCTGTAACAGGGGAAATTAATTAAAACTGTACAAACAATTCATCCTATATAGCTAGCCATTTGAGTGTAATTTAAATATACTTTTAGTGTTTAAATGGAAATTGATACCAACAAGGAAGTACTAGGGTCATTTATTGGAAATTGTTTAACCATACTATATACTATACCATATTAAAAGTCATTTTAATCCTTACGACAATTGGGATAACTCATATCTCTACACATCCATGTTAATAGACATCAATGGTGGTCGATATGATCAGGGGCAGAGCTACATTCACTCAAGGGTGGTCAGATGAACAACATTCGTCAGAAAACTTTCTCGAATATATAGGTTAAATATAGTTATTTTGATATATATCAATTGTTGAACATTCTTGATACAAAAATCACTCCTCATGCTCTAAAAGTATGAACACTCTTGACGAAAGTGCTGGCTCCGTTACTGGATATAATTACAAGATAACACTGTAACTTACAGAATTTTCCAGGTGGGGTGGTATCATCTCCTTATTTTCTTTACTTATACCAACTTTAGAATTATTTTGGGGATCCAAGTGTTGCTTTGGGCAACATTATGTGTTGTACAAAAGTTTTTAACCAAAATTATCCGTTGTGTTTTAGTGTAGGTTCATCTTTATTCTTGAAGTGCATTCCTTGAGTTACATATTACTTACTATCCCTTAAGTTAGAAAAAGCTGAGCAACTTCGGTGCACAAAGAAGGGCTTTGTTAACATTATAAGGATGGTGCAATTTTTGAAGACGTCTGTATGATGAGAAATGATAAAATTATTAAATATATAAAAAAGAGAAGAGCTCAGAAAGTACAAATTTTCATCTAATGGTCGAGATGATTGTTGTGACAACCCCTGGGTTCACAATTAGTAAACATCACTGCTCTCCAAAGTGCACCAGCCGGGAATCGAACCCGGGTCTGTACCGTGGCAGGGTACTATTCTACCACTAGACCACTGGTGCTAGTTGATACCATTTAATTACCTTGGATTTATTCATGTGCCTATTGACATTCCGATAGAAAGAAACTTTGCAAGAAAAAATCAATTACTAAATTTGCACCTTTTGATGTACTTTTTTTATCAGTTGATATATGATTCTCTTGATCTAAATTTACAAGTCAAGTCACCATACAACAATTTGTATTTAATTAAATGAAATGATGACCTAAATTTGTATTTTATTCTTATATGAATAATTATGCATCCCACTTTATTTTAATATTATTGACAAAAATTCATGAATAAGTGTATAAAATAACTTGAGTTACACGTGGAATATACGTGCTATAATACTATTATTTTAGAAATTTATGGATACTATTTACAAATATTATTTGAAAGCAGTACATTATTTTGATTACAAACTTAAAAATTAACTCTCCTTTTTTGAATCAACTTATGACTGAAGAAAAAATGAGCATGTCACTCCTTTTTCACGTACAAGTTGAGAGTGAAGCAGTAAGAAGAGAAGTTAATTAGTGAGAAAAAACTCAAGCCAGAACAAGGCAATGCTAGTTATCAACATGTTTGCTAAATTATACAAGGCAATGCCCTATTTGCTAAATTATGGTGAATTTTTAGAACCTCAACTAATTCTTTATGGAGCACCTTTATATGGAACACATACTGCAAAAAGCTGCATCTAGTCATGGCTTAGGGGGTTGGGGCATCACATATGTGTAGGAAGATGCTCATAATGAGCGGAGGTGGAACATAATATATGGTGACAAATGAAGTCTGGGACAACTAGCTTCTGGTTTGATAACTAGACAAAGTTGGAGGCACTATACTATGTGAAACTAGACAAGAAAGGAGAGGAGGAGATAAATGTGAAAGAGTTTGTTTTAGATGGAAAATGAGATAGGAATAAACTGAAACTAATGATTTCAGAAGAAATAGTAGATCATATATGTGAAAATATTAACCCACCAATGTTTGAGGAGAAGGCAGATATTGCTTAGTGAATGGAAAACTTCAATAGTAAATTTACTGTTAAATTAGGTTAGGAGATTGTTAGAAGCATGAGAGAGGAGAATGAAGGGGCTTCCTTCTAAATTAATTTTTTTTTTCCATTGAAGGTCATGGAAAGGGAGAATACCTACAAATGACAACCTACAGAGGATGAGGATTAGCATGATGTAAAAGTGTTGGCGTTGTGAGGACTACAGTCAGAAAACAATAACACATTTTTTTTCATAGCTCTATAGTTGCAAAGTTATGAAAGTACTTGACTACAAGGATGGAGGGCCTACAACTAGATCAGGTCATTAAGGAGTGGTGGAATGTTAACGCAATGACCAAGCTATACAAATCTGTAAGGCAATGCCGCCCTTAATCATTTGGGAGCCGGGGAAGAAGCGAAACACTAGAAAGCATGGCGGAGACATAACTTTTGCAACACATGCAGACTACACTGGATCATATGATTAAGGCTCTATACCCATGAATGAAAATAATAGAAGAGGATTGGAGGAAGCTAATAGATACATTTGGGAATTACAGGCCAAGATTATACCATCAGGTAGTCAAATGGGACCTACCAGCATGTGGATCCCTCAAATACAATATAAATGAAACTAGTAAGGGAAATCCAGGACCTATGTCATATGGTTTCTGTGTAAGAAATCATGAAAGTTTATCTACCATTGGTGCCTAACAGATACAGATCTGCCGATTAGACAGAAGACGAAAAAGGGGTTAAAGAAAAATGGACTTAGCTAGGTTAGGAGGAGTAATTTGAACCAGGAACAAAGTTAGGAGGGTGGAGCTCCGCTTCCTCATCTTCAGAGCCTCTACATCCACCACTGGCAAGGACAAAAAAGAAAGTCACATGCAAGGTAAAAAGAAAACAACAGATGTACCTAAAACTAAGGAAGAAGGAAATATCGGAGCCTCTATATGAAGCAATTGGTATAGTCAAAGACCTACTATCTAAAAGCAACATTGGAGGTGAGGAAGATGAAGGAAAGGAACATAAAATGGAGGATGAAGTCAAAGAAGACGTACTTTGTTGAAGGTGTAGACAAAAAGGAAGAGTCTAGAAGATTTCTCTAGAAGCTTGAAGTCATTGAGACAGTGAAAGACAACTGAAGAGTCTAGGAATGAGACTTGAAGAAAATATATATAGAATTAGTAGGTTGGGTTCGACTTTTTAGTTGTAGGCCGCGTTTGTTTGATTATTAGTTATAGTTATTGTAGTATGGACTATGTTTTTGATTTGAACAAAAAAAAGCTTCTCAATTCAAAAATTTAATTAAAAAAATACTTGTACATGTGACTCACGAGCCAAAATATCACACAAGATGCGCGTGTGATGCACATTTTATTTTTAGCTAAAGCTGATACACATTTAGAAGGATTGAAGAATCCTATTCTTAGTTTCTACAATTACTACTTCTAGAACACTAAATTCATATTCCTAATAGAATGAAACTTTACAAGGAAAAGTAAATTACTCTCTGAAGAAAAAGGAACATACCCAAAAATATTTTTTATCTACCTATATATTTGTACATTTTGATGTGCATTTTTTTATCAACTGATATGTAATTCTCTTGATCTCAATGTACAAGTCAAGTCATCATACAACAATTTATATTAGTAATTAAATAAAATGATCACATAAGTTTGTATTTTATTCTTGTTTGAATAATTATGTACCCAACTTTATTTTAATATTATTGACGATAATTTATGAATGAGGGTATAAAATAACTTGAGTTACGCACTTGCCGCAATACTATTATTTTAGAAATTTATAATACTACTTACTATGACCAACTTATGATTGAAAAAAAAAAGAGAGTATCTCACTCTTTTTTCACGTACGCCGAGAGAATGAAGCAGTAAGAACAGAAGTTAATTCTTTTCTAAGAAATAAACCATAGTGATTGATGACACAGTTAATACACAAAGGAGTGATAATTTAGATAGGTATAGAAAATACTTCCTTTGTCCTATATTAACTTAATTTTGGAGTTCTTTTATTATTTAAAGTTCAAGATACACGTTTAAAACTTTTTTTATATTTGTCCTTTAATATATTGAGTTGTATATTTTCTAAAAGATAAATTACTCTACTTGCGAAACTACATTTATAATTTCACAAAAGGTAATAGTGCAAAGTACAAAGACAGGATCAAGATGTAGTATTTATTAATTACAAGTGTACATAATGCACTTTTGTATCAAAATTGCCTGATATTGGGACATCAGCAAATAATAAACTTGATTATAAGCTTTGATGCATTTACATCGAGAGGGGAAAAAAAGCAGCAGCAAAATGGCAACTCCTCAAAATACCTATACAAGTGGAAATTTACAAAAACAGAGGTTTTATGTAAAGGTAACATGATTGATTGGTGTTTTATCTCATGGCGTCGTGGTTTCCTTTTCCACCATTTCGCTTGCCAGTACTTTGTCCGACTTTAAAACATAAGCTGAGGGGAACCAACCAGACTTACCGTTGCACTCTCCTTCAGACCACCCATTTGGAGCTACCTATAGTTGCCACATTAAACAAGAACGATATACAATTTCGTTAGAATGCAACTTATTTCGCTTCTAGTATGGTTCTATCGCCCAGATAAACATCTAGTTGTTAACAGAACAAACAAACAGTCATAAGGATTGAGACTCTGTCCTAACAATTAGAAGGATTTGATGATCATATTCTTGGTTATTCCAAGCAACAGTCATAGAGGCCGTGTAATGTGTCTATTACTTAACTAGGAAACGAAGATAAATACCTGCCGGACTACCACATATTCGCCGACCTCTAGACTTAACTCGCCATCTGCTTGTGCATCAAAAGAGTGCATGACCTACCAAAGAATCAAGGAGATCGACGAATATTGAGGCGAATACAGAAAGATTCAGATTTTGAGGACAAAGGAGTATTATGTAGAAGTAAATATGCCAACCCTTTTAAAGGGTCCTTACCTTGGCAATAAAATAGGTGGGCCTTTTATCCTCAGTTTCTGGATGTTCAGTTCCATTTGAAGTAGTATCATGCAAAATTCTTGGCGAGTTTGAAGATTGAGGAGATGACTCACTTAATTGCTCTTCTACAAGCATCTAACCCAAAGGAAAAAAAAGGTTAAATATATGTGTCCATCCTTTTTTTTAATCTCATTGTCTCAAAGTTGAAGTTTACGATTCTATTCCTTGTAGAAAACAGAAAATCCTTGATAGAATAGGTTTAAGGAAATAAAGGTTTGAATCTACAGACCTCAGAATGCAACTTCTCCAAAATGGAAACAACAGTCTGATGATATGATCTTTCAGCATCAACCTGCAAGCTAAAATCATTTTAGATAAATGAATCACAAAATCACAATTTGGAAGTGATTCATGCTGAGAGAAAAATGATGTAGACAAGGAAGCAGTTTTAACAGGGGGCAGGAAAAATAGAACTTCATCGAAGTGTTCTAGACTTCTTGGTTTTAGTACTAGCGAATAAAATGAAAAAGCAAGTCTGCATGAACTATTTGTTTATTTTAACTTCTCAAGGAAGAAAATTTTAGTACCAACCTTTACTAATGGGGAAGAAAAGTAGAAAGTAATGACCTAGGAGTTCTCAAGCTAAACAAAATAACTAAGAACATCGGGATCTCCAA
>DF361665.1:31861-44582 GCA_000787875.1 Solanum virginianum
CATCGGGATCTCCAATCTCACAGAAGATCAGTCAAGTGTATATCATGAAAAAGGTGCAAAGCATTATCCAGAATATTCATTTATCTTAACATGCTCAGAATTGAAGAGAAATCTTGATTATGACTCCATTATGCCTAGGTATTCCAGATATTTGAGTTACTTGACCATTTAACCCTCGGCTACAGGTATTTACAGCAGAACAGTAATTACTTTCTCCATTTACAAGAACTAGTATTATGATCCCGTTATTCCAAAAGCAGCAATGGTATTTTCCCTGTGCTACATCAACTTTGATATTACTAAATTAATCACTAACATGACTTTCAATAGCTGCATTGTCATCACAACAATATAGTGGTGCATCCTTACATTTAGATGGATCAGCAACTTCCATAACCTTATCTCCAAAAAGACATCCGAAGATACTAGCAGGTTTGAGACTTTTCCTGCAACGGAGATAATGGCGTAGGCTACTATTTATAGATGAATGTCCTCCATCATGGTGGGATTACGCTGGGTATATTATTGTTGTTTCCTCCATCATGGGAAGCGCTTTTAACAATATACTTGCTGTAGACTACAAAGTATCTATATACACTGTTCTTTTTTTTTTTTTTTTTTTTTTTTTTTTTTTTTTTTTTTTTTTTTTGAAACTGGTAACATTTGTATTTAAGTCAGTACTAAGGTAGTACTGGAAAAACCATATTTATAAATAAGTAGAATGGAAGAAAAATCTACCTCAAAGTTAAACCAAAATCTATATGGTCGCTGAAATTTCTATTGATTGACTAGGCCTCCTCGGAGTAGACATTTGTACACCAAAAACAGAACAACAAAATACATTTAAGCTTGACTTCCTGCAGGTTGTTCCTATTCTCAAAGCATCTATCATTTCTTTCTCTCCATGTAGTCCATCATATTCAAGCAGGGATCATCCTCCATCTCTCTGTTTGTAGCCCCATCTCCCACCACCTCCCAACTGAATAGAGATTTGCTAGGCATGCTCCAGGAGATGCCTCTGAGATTAAGGAAAATCCACCACAGTTGTACAGTAAGGTTGCAATATAGGAAAAGGTGTCTCACTGTCTCTGTATCCTTACCACAGAAGGAACATTTGTTGCACAAAAGAATTTCTCTCTTAGCCACATTGTCTAATGTCAAAACTGCTTCATTGGCTCGCCACCATGTGAAGCATGCCACTTTGTATGGCACTTTGATCCTCCAAATTTGCTTCGATGGCCATTTGAAGTGTTGGTTGCCACTAGAACTTATCTGTTTGTATCCTTCCTTCACCTTGTAATTGCCTTTGCTGTGCCCGTTCCACCAAAGATAATCTTCATCTGTTTGTGCGCCTTGAAAATTCTCCAGAATCTTATAAAATTCAAGTATTCTGGGAACTTCTCAGTCGTTCAAGTTTCTTCTAAGGATCAGATCCCAACCATGTTGTGACCACATTTCAGCAACAGTCTACTACTAGTATTGAGTTAATGCAAAGATGTCAGGGAAGAGATCTTTGAGACTGTCTGTACCCATCCATTTATCAGACCAAAAACTAGTTTTTCTGCCATTTTGTACCTTGATAGTTGACTAATTATGTAGGAATGGCCAAAGAAATCTGATGAATCTCCATAGGCTAACACCATGGGGGTTATTGACCTCTTTGGTTACCCATGTATTCAGCTCCTCATACTTCTTGTTGATTACCCTGTACCATTGCTCCTGATGGTATCTCCATAACCACTTCACCTTTAGAGCTTTGCTATGGTTTTTTGAGATTTTTGATGCCTAATCCACCTTGTTCCTTACTTCTGATGATGTTCTTCCACTTGACAAAGTGATAACCTTTTCTTTCCTTATTGCCTTGCCACAAGAAGTTTCTTCTCATTTTGTCTAACCTTTGAACCATTGACTGGGGAATAATGAAGATGGATAACATATATATTGGAAGAGCATCTAGAACTGAGTTTATTAGTGTTAATCTACCTCCCAAATATAGGTATTGTGATCTCCATCTGGCTAGTTTCTTTTCACATTTCTCCAAAATTGGGTTCCAAATGTCTATGGACCTAGACTTTGGCCCCAAAAGCATGCCCAAGCATACTGATGGCAAAGTACCTACTACTCCCAGGGTCTGTGTGAGGTGCTCCATATTAGGAACCACATTAATTGGATACAAATGGCTTTTGTTCCAATTTATATGGAGCCCAGATATGGCCTCAAGGTAAACTAATATAAGTCTCAATATCAGCATTTGCTCCTCCTCAACACAACAGAAAATTAATGTATCATCAGCATACTGCAAATATGTGATCTCCACACTATTCCCAGCAACCTTTCTAACTTCAAATCCTTGTATTCTTCCTGTTGTCCAGGCTATATTCAACATGTTGTGAAGCCCCTCCATAGCTATGATGAACAAGAAGGGTGATAAGGGATCCCCCGCCTGATTCCTCTGTGTGCACTGGAAAAAACCTTCAGGCGACCCATTGATAAGCACTGAAAACTTCACCGTTGAAATACAAAACTTGATCCAATCGATCCATCTCCTGCCAAATCCCATTTGTCTCAGCATACTTGGAATGAATTCTCAATTCACATGGTTATATACTTTCTCGATATCAAGTTTGCATAATATACTAGGTTTGTTTTGAGACATTCTAGAATCAATTGCTTCATTAGCCATTAGCACTGCATCCATTATCTGCTTGCCTCTAATAAAAGCCATTTGTTGTTTGTCTACAAACTTATCCACAACTCTCTTCATCCTTTTTGTCAGAACCTTGGACAACAGCTTGCAGAAGCTTCTAATTAAACTAATGGGTCTGAAATCCTTGAGTTCCTTAGCTCCTATCTTCTTAGGGATCAGTGCAATGTAGGTTGCATTATAGCTCTTGTCAAACATACCAGTTGAATGAAAATTGTGGAAAGCCCCCATAATATCATGTTTAATGATCTCCCAGCATTTTAGGAAAAACCCCATTGTGTATCCATCAGGGCCAGGGGCTTTGTGTGTAGCACACATTTTAAACATTCAAATACTTCTTGTTTCTCAAAATCTGCCTGCAATGCCCCATTTTCATCCTCTGTAATGGTAGGATGATTGCTAATGTTTAGAGAAGGTCTCCAATCTTCAGGTTCTGTATACATCTTGTCAAAAGAAATAATTTCTTCCCTAATTCAGTTTGGTTCAGTTATGGTCTCTCCCTGTACTTCCAGTTGATCAATGTCGTCGTTTCTCTTGTAGGCATTAGCAGTTTGATGGAAAAACTTTGTATTTCTATCCCCTTCCTTTAGCAACAAAGTCCTTGATCATTGTTTCCAAGCCACTTCCTCATTCTTCAAGCACTCCTCATACTCTACGTAAAGTGTGGCTTTCTTTCCTATTTCCTCCTCTGTTAAAGCTCTATTTTCCAAAAGTAATTCAAGCTCAGCCATCTGATTGAGAAGGTTATTCTTTTGCAATTTCAGATTTACCTGACCAATTCTGCTCCATTCTTTCAATTTCCCTTTCAGAGCTTCAAGTTTACATGCCAAGAAGTAATCAGGCTTCCCATAGAATTCAAAAGCATGACACCAGGCCTTAACTCTTTCAACAAAACCTTCTTGGTTCAACCACCAATTTTCAAACTTGAAATAGGATTTAGATTGCTCCCAGTGTCCACACAGTAAAGCTATAAGAACATGATCAGAAGTCACTCTTTGCAGAGTAATCTGCTTTAGGTTACTGAAGAGATTATTCCATTCTGTGGAAACCAGGAACCTATCTATCAGGTATCTTTTCCACCACTTAAATTGCAGATCAATGAGGTCCATGTCTTCAATGCGGTCTGCAAACTCTCTCATTGCGGAATTTCTCCTACTGCAGTCCTTTTTCCAGAATAAAATCTACAGACATTGAAGTCACCAAAAACAACCCATGGTCCATTCATCAGTCCTTTTACATCAGCCAGTTCTTCCCATACAGACCTCCTCTCCGCTTTACTGTTAGGAGCATACACACAGCTAATATGGCATTCAAAGTTGCATAATTGAGCCTTGAATTTACAAGAAAGAGTATAGGCTCCAACTTGTATAATTTCCACACTGTTCTTTCATTTCAAATGACTGAAGTTAGCAACTAAAATCCCTAAACTAAATTGTAACAATACATTGTCATTTTGACTATGCAGTTAAAGTTACAGCCAACACAAATCATGATGTCAAAACAAGTTATGTCCTAAAAAGTGGTAACATTCATTGTTCCAATTCAACTGAAAGTATATCTCAGAAAGTGGAACTCTGTCACCAATCCATTTCCAATGAAACCAGTTTGTCTTTCTTCATGATGTTTAAAAATTTGATGCACAATAATAGTTTTAAAATGTAATAATCACCACTTGTACATTCAGCAGTAAAGTTACTTGGGGAAACAAAATTTGCAATAACTAAGTCACAACACAACATCAAGACTAATTGTGATACTTCTGCAGGCATAACACACATACGAATTAATTGAATGAACAAAGAGAAACAAGCAATACCATGGTCAGAAGCTTTTTGAAAGTAAGCTGCTGCTGCTCCTCCTCTACAGATAACATGGCATCAGTTGCTTCTTTGCCAAGAACCAACACTGACGATTTGAGCTCCGACAATCTTGTTTCTGCATTTTTAAGCTTTGCCAAGCTTTCAGTAGAAGCTTCTCTAAACTTTGATTGGCGTCTGATTACTTCAGTAGCCTGAAAAGAGCGGGAATCCACTTAGAACTACCAGATTTCTTGCATGACATGATGCAATCTGATATAGAATAGATTACTATGGAGATACACTGAGTGAAGGGTACATCCCTTGGTGATTGTATGGGAGAGACCTCTCTGTTTTCTTACTTTCGCTTGCTTTATTTTCTTTTAGTAAACAACCTTTTACATGAGCCCTATCCCCAACACACCTGAAAAGCAAAAAAAGGGAAAGTTGAAAGATACCTGGGATTCGAACTCCTGGCGCATTCTGTCATAACGGTGAGTCAAATGGCGAGCATCTTCTAAAGGAGCACCATGTATTGATGCCCTCAACGGCTCACAAATCTACAGCTAAAAGGGAAAATGATCAAACACTATGTACTCTATGAACCAAGAAATGGCCACAGCCACTAGCCACATCATAGACTCATCAAGAAAGAAATACTAAGATGCACTACGCATAATACTTGCAAAAGGTTCATCAATTTATCCCATTCGCAAGTTTTAACCTGTCAAGAGTGAAATACATGATCAAAATTTTGCCACGGCACATAATACATTCATGTTTTCAAAAATGATTAGAACTTAGATCTTACTGATGCATTAATCATTTTTAATTGTATAAAGCGTGAGAAGTGCATTAAGTTTGGACCTTATCCATGTTTGTGTTTGTTTAATGTTTTGCCTGTTCAGTCTCTAGACATTTTTCTTCTAAACTATATTGATCATTATTTTGTGCATCTTAAAATCAGAAAGCGTTTTGTCTCCCACAAAAATAGGTAGATCATATCTTCATAAATTAGGCAAGCTTCTGATCCTCACAATCCCCATGCAATCTGCAGCACATCACAACTCCCATTGCAAGAAATGGAGCAAAATAGTAAAAATGGTAAGGTAAACACATTACAAAAATGACCTTCAATCTCCATAATGCGAATATCCTTTTCTTGTGGTAAACCATTGGGAGTGCATATGACTGTAAAGCTAAACAAGCATAGATCTAACCTGTTCTCCAAGAACTCCTAGCATAATTTCCCTTTGGTCTTCCATTACAGCATGTGAATTGCCAAACTCCACGGCAACCTTTGGCAACAGAGAAGGACCATTTTGAATTTCACTCCCATATTTATAGCAATTGTCCACCAGCTTTCTAGCTGCAAGATCAAGTTGAAAGTTGACATTTCCATATACATGCTAAGTAACTGAAGCAACATAAGATGTGGATGGAAGTCCACAGACCTATTTCCATTTGTTTTTTACTTGTTGATATATATCCTTCTACACCACGAACAATATCCCTCTGAAAATGCTGTTAAACACAATGCAGCAAGTTAGTATTCTCCTTGCGAGAAAGATCCATATGTTGTTAACAAAAGGACATTCTTAATAAAATTGTATTAACAAGCGTTCAAAATCCTCTTACTAACTGGAATCAAAGAATTAGTAGATCTGTCCAAATTGGGAATGGCCAAGGTTATGAACTTTTTTTTGTTGAGAATTAGTATTGTTGTATTCTTCAGAATTGGGAATGCTGGCCACCATTAAAACCATATTACAAAGAAATAAACTCTAGCTTTACAGAGCTCCTAGAAATTCTACTAACTCCTCAGATTCCTCTATACAGTTTACACCAAAAAAATAAGGTCACCAAACAATTCCATTTCACATAGTGGACTGATTTGATCTCGTCTTCGAAACACCTTCCATTCCTCTCTGCCAAGGTTATGAACTTATAATTTGATGACCAAGTTGATTCCATGTCGAACCAAGATAAAATAGGGTTATATGCATTCTCATTATAGTCATTCAGTCGTATAGAAATAGATACTATGTTTACATATGGTGATATGGCTCTCTACCTACATTGAGTTTAGGATTAGGAATACGAACAATTGGGCATGCTTTTTACATATATCTATTTGATCCAATTCTTCTTTGAGTTTGAGGACTTTCCTGATGGACAGAAAATTGTTAACAAAGTTGTATTGGTGTTACCTTCGCAGCCCTTGTAGACATATACAATTCCTGAAGTCGCTGATGAATTTCCAGCTCTGCTTCATCGACCATCACAGATTCATGGCCCAAGTGCCCCAGTTGTCTCAAAATAGCCTAATAAAAAGCAAAACATGAGATCTTTCAAGATAGAAGTCAAGAACCTACGTAAAATATCTTCATTGAACTCATGTTTTAATAATTACCATACTAGTCTGACCCAGCATATGATCTCACAAGTCTAGGATTTACTTGTTTAATGTTGAACTTGAGTCAAGTACTATTTGGGTCAGCTACTTGTGGAATAATCTTACTAGTCAAAGTCATTACAGTCATCTCCATTTTAACCTCTTTTGTAATTTATATCATCCAACTCAACTTCTTCAAAACTCTAAAAGTCACAAGACCGGAGAGATGATCCAGGAGTAGGGTTCCCTTTTTCTCTTGGAAGATACTCTGAAGAAAGGCATCTTTCCATTTGCATCTAACAATTAGAGTACATTCACTTTTGCATTTCACTATTGTTTCTGTTGTGATTAGAAAAAATCAGAAAATACTACTTTAGGTTCTACATGGAAATAACATTCATGGTTAGATCTGCAGGAATAGGAATTAGAACTCAACTAATTTTTTTCCCAACCAAAACATTATAGAAAAAAGAAATATGAGAATGTTGGGATAGATGTGTGGGCATACTCTGACAAGATTAGGAATGACGTTATTCGGGAAAAGGTGGGAATGGCTTCTGGTGGCGGACAAGATGAGGGTAGCGAGATTGAGATGATTTGAGCATGTATAGAGGAGGTGTGAAACGTTGGATGTAGGGGAGTAGGCGCAAGGGTAGTTGTAGACCAAAGAAGTATTAGGGAGAGATGATTAGACAGGACATAATACAACTATATAGAACATGACTTTAAATAGGAAGAAGTGACGGTTGTGTATGCGGGTGTTAGGCTGATAGGGGTAGAGTGTTATCTTGCCTTGTGAAGGCTTAGTGCCTATAGTAGGACTAGTCATGCCCTTGTAGTTCTTGTCATATGATTGTTAATTGTATTTTGACTATCCCATTATTTTGCTGTTGTTATTGTTTCTCTCTTTTTGACTTTACACTGCTTTTTTCAAAAAAAAATAAAAAAATATTATGCTTTCTTCATTGTTTTCTTCTTCTTGTACTTGAGTTTGATACACTTGAGCCAAGGATATTTAAGAAACAGCGTACCTCCATATGATAAGGTCTGTGTACACTCTACCTTTCCCAGACCCCATTTTGTGGGATTTCACTAGGTATGTTGTTGCTGAGATACAAAAACTTATAAATGTAGCGAAATAATTTCAAATTGATACAATGAAATATTGTATTATAGATTAAGTTGAAGACATGATACTGGAAAATAGATGGCTTCTTGTAGCACTCTCATACCAGCTAGAGGTTGAATTTGTGGACATGAACCACTAATTACATTCAACTGTTGTGAGCCGTGACACCTAGAAATGCACCTTGGAAAGCTGAATAGACATGTAGTATAACTTACCGAGCAAAGGGCAAGCCCGATGCACTAAAGCTCCAGTTATGCGCAGGAACCGGGGAAGGGCCCAACCACAGGGGTCTATGGTACGCAGTCTTATCTTGCATTTCTACCAGAGGCTATTTTCAAGACTTGAACCCATAATGGTGCTGATACAGTAACAATCAGTCCATTCGTCATGTTCAGGCTGTCTCCTCAGATTCATAGATCAGTCAAGAAAGATTGCTACCAGTAACCAGCACAAGATATGCTAGTAACATCATTATCATGTAATAAACCCATTTCTGCATAGGGTTCCATCTATTTCATTACTAAACCTTAGTCAAATAAAGATCGTTTCTATATTATTACTAATTTTCGTTTAGTATATAATCAAGGTCGCATATTCCAACGTAAAATGGATAATAATAAATTATTGCTGAAATTACAAATACAACTAATAGGACATACAGAAAAAATGATTTATTTCCCTTTCTAAGAGTGGAATCTTTGCTTGGTCTGCCCTTTCCCCTCCTTTATTCATAGAATATTAGCCTTGGGACACCTATGCCAAAAGCTCAATGTCCAATTTGCAAGAAATTGAGGGACTTCAAACCTTTTCTTGGGGCCAAGCGTCTCTTTCCCTACCAATATACCAAAAGGCTTTCGGGACTTACATCCACTGTTAAGGACCTAAATAAGGCTATGTTGCTCGAACTGTTCAAAAATGTCAATAGGTATGTGTCATATTCTCCAAAAGTAGTGTATTTTTGGAGAATCTGACACGAGTGCAACATTGAAAGTGAAGAGTCCACGCAACTTAGAAAATAGGAGGTAAAACGGACAGGGAGATAACGGGTACGGTTCCTCTGTAAAGGAAAGGTGAATATAGGTGTCTATTTACTTCATTCTATCTGTACCAAGCAACAGGAGGAGGACAATAATACTTCGCCAAATGAAAGTAAATCAATATGTTCCCCTCATTCCCTGTCTACTTCCCTTGCTCTAAAGAAATAAAAAATTAAAGGAAGTGTTAGCAAATGGAAAAGTAGTCCATTCCTTGGAGTCCAAGTGATTGTATTCAATTGTGGAGGACTAGTCATATAGATACAAATGTCACATATCATAGCAGATGGGTTCACGTAATGCAACATTTGTTAGGGAATGAGCACAAATTAGCCAAACAGGAATGACAAATGGTTGTCTCCCAAGTTGCCCCCAGGGCCTAGCTTGAGTGACAAAGGGTGCAGGATTGCAGAGCAAAGTGGCATTTAAGTGGAGAGGGGTAGAAGGGCGGGCCCACTATCCCCCGAGTTTAGAAAACTGTGACTGGTCCAAAGGGCGGGCCCATTTAGAAGACTCTGATTGGTCCAAAGGACAGACTATAGAGGGATTTCTCAATTATATATTAAAAAAAAGGTTGTCTCAATATTTATGGAATACTATCAGGAAATCAGTTTCCACCACCTCTCCACAGTGACCCTAATGATTATCACAAGCAGGTTTCTATTTGACGCTTTGGCATTAGCTAGGCTCAAAAGCACAATCGATTCAAATGCTTTCATGAGGGCTACTTGAGTGGCGGTCATTAATAGGGAAGGTTCTTCCAGGCATTTCTTCCACCAAAAATGGACATTCAAGGATTCTTCTTTATTATTTCCTATTAATTTAAGGGCGGAAATTAAATTTACCATCTTCAGAACATGCTCTAGGGAATCGGTTGGCAACATAGCTCCGAAGTTTGTCAGGAGAATCACCTTTCTTTTATAGGGTATAAATCTCCACCCCCAAAAAACCTTAGTGAGGAGAGTAGCAGTAGCCCTTTCCTACTTTACTCCCTTTGTCAGCTCCAACTCCCAACCTTATGGTTGGAGATCACGCTTCTAATGTCTAGGCTATCCCTCCGTAATCACCAGTTAAATTTTACTTCCCTACCATTCTAGTGGCTTGTTATTTCATCGGCAGCACAAGATTGTTATTGATCTTGCTACATGCATCACACAACTGTTTTATTTGATGGTAGACTAGGCATCCTTACACTCAAGTGTCATTTGACACCCAAGGACAAAGAAACACAAAGCTCAACAAATCTTCCCCAAGCTACTTTAGGATCCACTATTTTCTTTCTTAAACATATACTCAAATACTAAACCACTGCTCAAAGTACAAAATTAATGTAAATAACTTCAAACAAACTCCAAAACAAACGTCAAACCCCAATAATCAAATTACAGAAACTCACAACAAGATGCAATAAAATTAATAAAAATGGAATCTTTATCCATATAAACAACTTGTCTCTCAGAACAAAAAAAAAAACTTGGTAAATCGTTTCTTCTCCGACCAAATACTTAAAAAAAAAAAACAAATACATCACTGCATAAATGAGCAAAGTAGATAAAAAAGAAACCTGCTGTTGCTTAGCCACTTGTTCCCTCAATTTAGTCGCTTGTTTCTTTATAGCCTCCATATTAGGTCCTTCCCAGTTCTTCTCTCAAGTTAAATTCAAAATTTTGATGCAGACCCACTTAAAAACAAGCAAAAGCTAACCCAAGAAAGGTGCTTTACATACATGGGGTTTGCCCTTTTTCTTGGAGAAGGAGAATCTATCTTCTTTTTTATTTGTTACAGGTAAAGTTAGGAACAGAAACAAAACATACCAGGAGAGCAAAAGCCAATAAGAAAAGGGAAAGTGGGGTTGGAAAGAAATATAAAAAGTCTATGGGACATGGGAGAAAAAGTGTCGGTTACTGTTTCTGAACAAATTAAACGCCAAAGGAAGAAGAATAGCGGATTTGTCAAAAAAAGGAGGAGGATAGTGGAAAACAGAGAAATGCAATTTTTCTTTGCTTTTTTAAGAACAAGGCTTACTGTATCTAGAGTGTGGATGTGGGACTTTTACTTCTTTTAACTTTGGATCAACTTTGGATCTTTCTTGATTTATTCGTGTCATCTTTGCAATGTGTCTCTAATATTCTAGTTATATGGGTTTGCTTTTGGGAACAATGTTTTGAGTGTTGTGTGACTTTTTTGTACCTTTCTAGGATATGACATGTAACACTTAATTTAATTATTTTATATCTTAGGTGGTCGTTTAAGCTTTTTGTTTTTTTTTTATTTGCTCTTTTATGTTATTTTCACCAAGTTCCAATGGAGTATTTGTGGTAACTAGGATGGCAATTAAAGATATATATGATAAGATTTAGGTAAGGATAGTGAGAAATTTAGGACACTTTTTTGGTTGTCAGGTTGTATTAGGGGTCAACTTTTAGTTTTTTTATTTATTTTTATGATGAATGGAATAGATGCGGAGAATCCAAAATGAGATATTATGGTGTATATTGTTTGCAGATGACTTAATTTTGATTGAAAAGACTCACAATAGAATTAGCACTAGGTTGGAGGTTTAGAAGCTCTTGAAACCTAATAGGTTTAGGTTGAGCAAAACTAAGGCAAAATACTTGAAGTTCAAATTAAGTGATGGAATGTCTAAGGTAGGGTTGCGTTTCGGTCGGTTTGGTTTAGTTTTAAATATTATTGGTTTTACTTATTGATTATTGATTTATAGATATACTAAATCATTAAGGAACCGTTAAGATATCTATTTATCGGTTATTGACCTTTATTGGTTCAGTTATCGGGTTAACCATTAATAATTAAAACTTAAAACTCAATTCCCTAGCCCCTACCCTTTCCATACACTAACAATTATACTATAAAAATTATAAGCTGCATGGCTACAACAATACCACAAGCTACAACAACATTATAAACTTAAAACGCCCGCAGTATTATAAACAACATGCAGCACTACAGGCTGCAATAGCACACCTGCACACTATTATAAGCAACAGTGTAGCACCAAAACAAACAACAATTTAGCAGCAACACAATAAGTCTATTGATAGAAACCAAACATGCATACCATTATAAGTTGCACCATTATAGTCATAAACAACAATTCAGCCGTCACAATACAATAATACTATAAGCTGCATCATTACAGTCATAAACAACACTACAAGCTGCACCATTACAGTAGTCACAACTCTGAACTCATAAGCCATAAATAGAATTTCAAAAATCTAAATAACAATCACACAACCTGCAAATTAACTCCAAACATAGTACTAAACTACTAATAGTTCAAGGCTTCAAGTCAACAAAATAATAACTACTTAATCCTTGAGTTGAGAATGGTTTGTTTCTGCTTCAAGTTATCCAAAAAATGCTTAGCATGAGATCTTACGGAACCAGTCTCAGTATAGTGCGAATGATAATTAGTAACACGACCACAATGAACACATCTTACTTAAATACCCATTCTCTTTAAGCTCTACATAGTGGAGCCAAATACGTGATTTAGCTTTAGCACAACGATTAACAGAGAAAAAAAGTATGATTAACAGAGAAAAAAAGTATTAAGTATTCAATAGTTAAAATGGAAGGATAATAATCCACTAAATAACTGATAAATAGAGAAAAATATTTTAGAAATAAAATAAATCA
>DF361665.1:50551-63987 GCA_000787875.1 Solanum virginianum
TATCTTAAGTAATTTTTGACTTGCTTTTAGTACTTGATCAAGGGAGGTGTATCAGAAAGTCCCCCGACTGCTCTAAACAATATCAAATCTCTCAATATTCGTTCATGTCTTTAAGAGACGTAGAGGTGGTTTCAAGTGCAGTTTACTTAATTACAAGCTGTCTTAAATTACAAGATCTTACAATGGAATTTGTAAGCTCTCTCTCTCTCTCTCTCTCTCTCTCTCTCTCTCTCTCTCTCTCTTTTCAATTAAGGTGATTAATATGGTCTCTTATTCATCTAAACTTGTCTAATTAACATTCCTAAAAAATTCTTTAGTACCCTGTGGGAGATATTGTTGAACCTATTGTGCAATTGCTACAAGCCCAATCCTAATCATCCTCATATGGTGCTGTGAAGCTTCAAAGAGTTCGTGTGATCATGTTTATTGGTCTCGAGCTGAAAATGGAATTTATGAAGTTTATATTGGCATCTGCACCTGTACTTGAGGAGATCAACATTTGAAATTTCACGCGTTACCTTTCGTGTTCGGGTAAACAAATGATCGACGAGATGAAAGAATTTCATAGAGCATCACCCAACGTCGAGTTGGAAGATCTCATACCATGTGAACCCCAAGAGGAGGTCATTGAAGTGCTATGATTTTGCTTACATAGTACTCTATTTTTTTTAGCACTTTGTGTGCTTTAGTTTGCTTGTTATGGTCTGTCTATTTAATATTATGTAGTATAGTAAGTTTTAACTATAAATTGTGCCTTTACTAGTAGTGGTGACTGACTTCTTATGTTATTCTGATTTTGGCCCTCCGGGTTATACGATTTTGCACTTTTACTCTTTAATTTACTTAATTGTGTAGTTTTGTCCATCAGGCGCAATAAATTAGGGCAATTTTTCTTTTTTTAATGTATGTAGGGTAGTGTGTATTGGACTAGACTAAGCTGACTTATTATGTAGGATAATGTGTATGCAGATCATACTCCTACCTTAAGATAGTACAAAGATTATTTAGTAATGTATGACATCTCAATGTACATCTAATACTGGTTAGCCTACATTAAAAGTGGCTATTTTGTAGATTGAAGCTTTTGATAAAAATTACTATTTATATGATTATCTAGTTTAAACGTGATTAGGCTTCACCCTATCTACTTTACTACATAGTTAATTCATAAATATGTCATAACAATAACTTAAAAGTATAAATCGTATCACTTGGAAAGAGCTTAAAAGTGGCTGGTCCACACTAATTTACTACATAGTTGATTAATTAAGATATAACAAAAATCGGCTAAAAGTATAAATAGTATCACTTGAAAGAGCTAAAAAGTGGCTAGCCCATGCTAATTCACTACATAGCTGATCCATAAATGTGCCATAAAAAGATTAAAATTGTAAATTTTATGACTTGAAAGAGCTTAAAGTTGAGTAGCCCCCCCTATTTCACTTCACAATTGATTGTTTAAGAATTAAAATATCATAAAAATAGACTAAAAATGTAAATGTATAACTTAAAAGAGTTTATAAGTTGAAATCCTACAACATTTTATAAGGATTATACACAGTAGGCTTAATTTCTTCGAGTGTCTCTTTGATTCTCTTGGCTTAACTGAAGAAATGGGATTAACTGATGAAAGAGGCTATTTCTCCGAATCAAAATATGAAAGCCAACTACTATAAGAAGTAGCAGGATAACCCATCGACTCAGAATCAACACCAGTGATTCATGAAGGATAGGATTTGACTAGACTCGATACCCCATCAACCAAAACCAAATCTTTTTCTCTCAGTTCTTCTTCAGCTTTAACTTTTACTGATGAAAAATCATAATATTTTTCCTCGATTTTATCTGGTTTCTAAGTTGCATGATTAGGTGAAGTTTATAGATTCTCCGCGATAATATTTTCCATTGAGATTACAAAATCAACAAAATCAAAGAATTTGTGAAGGGTTTATGAAGAATTTTTTGTAGATAAAAATTTATGAAAAATGAATAGAATAATTTTTTTATAATTTTAAGAAAATGGTATGCTTCAAAATAATGAGAAAAAACATAGATACAAAGAGCAAGGGTGGGAGGTGTTTCTTTGAAATGAAATCAACTAAAAAAACACTAAGTTTTGTGTTTTTCTTTGTAAAGATTTGAATTCAGAAGGTATTTGGAGATTTTGAGAGAATGAGATGAATGATTTTTTTTTCTTAAGAGCTTTGCATTTAGGGGTTTTTGAAATGAGAGCGAAAGATATATAGGGATTTGGTGTCGGAAACTTGGAAAGTAAATTTGTTTACTAGGAAAGAGATGAAATTTGATGTGATTATCTAAATTAGTAGATAACCTCAATTTTGGAATACAACAATCGCTGAACTATTGATAATTATCTTTTTTTTTTGGATAAAAACTATTGATAAGTATCTAATGTAATTATATATATATATATATATACATATATAGAGTCCATATGAATATTTCTTTCCTCAATTCACACTGCAATAATTAACAACTCAACTTATTAGCAGGGTGGATGCAACTTGGAAACCCTCTCAATCACCCTACCACAAGATATCGTCAATCTGCTAAGCTGTACGTCTCATACCAATACCAAAAAAGACAAAGCGATATGGTTAATTATTGCGGTGTGGATTGAGGAAAAAAATATTCACATGAACTAAAAAAGGTCCATATATGATTTCATTAGATAATTGTCAGTAGTTGAGCTACTGTTGTATCTCAAAATTGAGGTTATCTACTAATTTAGATAATCACATCAATTTCATCTTTTTACTGTAGAAAAATTTACTTTTCAAATGCCCCAACCCCAAATTCCTATATATCTTTGCCTCCTATTTCAAAACCCCATATATGTAAAGCTCTCAAGAAAAAAAAATATTCATCTCATTCTCTCAAAATCTCCAAAACCTATCCAAATCATTACAAAGAAAAACACAAAATAAATTAGTATTTTTTTAGTTGATTTCATTTCAAAGAAATGCCTCCAACCTTCACTCTTTGTATCTATTATTTTTTCTCATCATTTCAAAGAATATCATTTTTTTTAAAATTCTAAAAAAAATCATTCTTTTCATTTTTCATAAATTTTTATCTACCAAAAATCCTTCATAAACCCTTCACAAATTCTTTGTTTTTGTTGGTTGTTTTATCTTAATGAAAAAAATTATCGCGGAGAATCTAAAAACTTCACCTAATCGTGCAACTCAGAAATCAGATAACATTGAGGAAAATTATTATGATTTTTCATCAGTAATTGTTGAAGTTGAAGAAGAACTAAGAGAAAAGGATTTGTTTTTGGTTGATGGGGCATCGAGTTTGGTCGAATCCTATCCTTCATTAATCACTGGTGTTGATTCTGAGTCGACGAGTTATCTTGCTATTTCTGATAGTAGTTGGCTTTCATATTTTGATTGGGAGAAATGACCTCTTTCATCAGTTAATCTCATTTCCTCAGTTAAGCCAAAGAATTTCAAAGAAACACTTGAAGAAATTAAGCCTACTGTGTATAATCCTTATAAAATGCTGTAGAATTTCAACTTATAACTCTTTTAAGTTATACAATTTACATTTTTAGCTTATTTTTATGATATTTTAATTCTCAACCAATCAATTGTGAAGTGAAATTGGGGAGCTACCCACTTTTAAGCTCTTTCAAGTCATACAATTTACAATTTTAACCTTTTTATGACACATTTGTCAATCAACTATGTAGTGAAATAGCGTGAGCTAGCCACTTTTTAGCTCTTTCAAGTGATACTATTTATACTTTTAGCCGATTTTTGTTACATCTTAATCAATCAACTATGTAGTAAATTGGTGTGGGCTAGCCACTTTTAGGCTCTTTCCAAGTGATACGATTTATACTTTTAGGTTATTGTTATAGCATGTTTATGAATCAATTACGTAGTAAAGTAGATAGGGTGAGACCTAATCACTTTTAAACTCGGTAATCGTATAAATAACAATTGTTATACTAAAAGCTTCAATCTACAAAATAGCCACTTTTTAGTGTGGGGCTAATCAGTATTAGGTGTACATTGTGGAAGACACTAAAATTTGATTTCGTCGGAGAAAAAGTTCTGCCGAAGAAAGAAGAAGCCGTCGCCGAATTTATCAAAATAAAAAAAGAGAAAAATAAACTCAATGATTTATATTATCTACATTTATAACACAAATAGATAAATTTATATTTATTTGATATGATTAATTATATTTGATGAACCCATATGAATTATATAAATATTTTCTCTCTCTTATTTAGGGCTGACAATTTCAGCTCATATTAATAAAATCAGCCCATTTAATTCATATTAAATAAGTTGGATCACTCATTTTTTTAAGTGGGTAAATATGGACTTCAGTTAACTTGTAAAGCTCATATAAATATGGACAAAATAAGTAAAATGTGAGTATCCATTTAGATCCAAAACAAATCAATCTTCTGAAAATTCGTAAAAGCTTAAATCCTAAATTTCTAAGTCGCTGCAGACCCGAACTCCCGAAATCTTCTGAAATATTCAATTATATACATTGGTGGTGTGATTATTTTGCAGACATGCACTAAAACACATTATTACGTTTTTATATAAGTAATGCAATGATTAAGCCGATGAGATTTAGTTATTTCATTTAAAAGATTTTGAATCTTTAACTTCATTTACTGTATATCTTTCTGATTTACTATGATTTGCTGCCTTCTTGTTTCGTAAAATCCTTATAAAACAGCATTAATTTCCTTTAGCATCTTACATAAGTAGGGATGACAATGGGTTGGGTGTGGGGCAGGTTAAGTCCAATCCACAAATCTTTTAAACTACCTCGCCCCGCCCCGCATGATGATTTTTTTTATTTTCAGTCCGCCCTGCTCCACCCCGCATAAAAATTCAACCCGCTTAAATTTTAAAGTTTTTTTATTTTATAATTGAATTTAGTTTTTTTCTCGCTAATTAACGTCTCAACAACTAATTAATTATTTTTAGTTGAAATTTTAACAATTGTTTCTTAATCGTTACTTAAAAGTTTCTAATTAACATTTTAACAACTAACAATTTACTGGACATGTCTAGTTTAAATTATAGAAAAAAATAAAATTAAAGTCAATATTTAATATTAAAAACTTATATCTTTGATTTTTACTAATTACAAAAATTTAATTTCTTCGAATTCTTATTTGATTTTTTAAACCCGCAACCCGTCCCGCATTAGTTTTAAAAATAGCTACTTCAACCCACCCCGTACCAGCATAACTCTAAATCCGCCCCATCCTACTTAGCTTTAAACTCATCTCGTACCCGCCTTGCCCCGCCCCGTTGCCATCCCCACATAAGTTTTAGTTAAAAAAGAATGCACTAAACATTCTTTCTCATTAGTACTGGAAATTATTTTTATAAATAATCAAAGATGACAGATGCAGATGACAGATCCTTGGAAAAAGGCAACGAAATATATAGGGATTTTAAATGGGTTGGAACCGTTTTACTTAATTCATATTTAACCAAATCCATATTTACCCATATTTTATATGAGTAGATTGTAATCCAATCCATTTTAACTTAATCGATATTCAATTCATCCAAATCCAATCCTATCCACCTATTTGCCATCCCTACTCTTATTCATCACTTTTATTTGAAAAAGAAGACAGATGGAATCTACTATCTTATGTGTCAAAAATTTAATGGAGTCTCAAACATTTTTGTTAGTTGTGCTTTTTCTACAGTAAAATTTTGGTTGACCATTTGAACAATGAACTTTAATTTCCAGATAGATAACACGATAACATGTTTGCTTAATCTTTAAGCACCTACTTTTCTAGGACGACAAGCATCACACAATTATTCATAAAATGTGTTTGCATCATTAGGAGCTTCTTCTACTTTTTCCCAAAATTCAAAATCAGAATACACCTCAAAAACATCATCAACCATATCCGACATTCTAGAATCCTAAACAAAATTATGTTCCATAGATCTACTACTTTCACCTGCAACGAAGCTATTAAACCTATTGTTACTACCAACTTCTCCATGACTAGTCTAAACTGTATACCCTAGTTTAAACCCTCTCATCATAAGATGCATAGAACTATTCTTTGTTGTTTGATATCTCACATTTTCACAATTAACACAAGGACACCTAATCAAACCTGCAGTTAAAAAATAATATGCATAGTTGTTGAACTTACAGATGGAGCAACTGGAATCATTTTGGTTGCAATATTGATGAGAACATGATAAGTGGAACAGGTTAGCTAAATTAATTCCTACTTTCAAATGAAAAAAACAAAGACAATATACCCAGTGAAATCCCACAATTCAAATGGAAAAGAAATACGCAAGAATCTGAAATTTTCTTGTTCGTAGTTTTCCACTTTTTTTTAATCTTAGTAGCATTATCATCTCAAGTTTCTTCTTTTACTACTCATTTTTCAATACTAGACAAACTAACTGAGCATCTTTCAAAAGAAAGAGTTTCCAACTTTTCTACATACCTCAATAGGTCCAAATCTGGTGGGCGGTTTGGTGGTGAAGATATGTTGTGCCGATGTCACCACAGATCCGGCAAAGAACGCCGATGCCACAGTTCTTTCTCCCAGATGCTGAAGAGCGCCGACGCCACATCAATGAGGCGAAAGTATTCGAGTGAGGACTTAGGGTTTTTAAAGAAAAAGATAGATGTATATTTGTCAAAAAACAAAAACAACAACAGACGGGTGTATAAATCATCTAAAACTATACTGACCTTGGAAAGTCGATATTCATTTTAAAAAAATAGCTCTTATTAATATACACGATAGACTTTATAATATCGACCTTTTAAGCGAATTTGTTGATTAATATTAAATTAATATTTAAAAGTCACCGATTTCATGAAATCAATATTATTTACACAAAATAATAATGAAAATATTTTGATCCCTTGAGGTCATATTTTATTAATTAAATTAGAATTTTCTAATGAGTACCAACCTTAAGATATCGATATTCTGAAAAATAAATACAGATTTTAAATTGACCAATCAATCGAGGTCAAATTTTGAAGTATATTTTTCCATATTATTTACATATACTTATGTTTTTTCAACAAATTATTATAAACAGATAAATCACCAATTATCCACGATGGTCGATATTTATGGAGCTTGACTTGATTTGTTAATGAATATTACTATAGTAATTTAAATTGTTTTACGTCCTACTTAAAACACACTAGCAGGATACCACGCAAAATCTCAACACATAGTTAGGATACCACACAGAATATCAATAGGTGGTCAGAAGTATAATAGACAACCAAATTCTTAAGATACAACATATTTCTCTGTAGTAGACAACCGAACTGGTTTAGGTATTTCCTTTAACAAGTTTATTTACAGTCAAACAACGCTAAATTCAATTATTACAACAGAATGATCATTAATGCGCTCAAACAAAAATTACAACCTCAATACAGTATAAACAACCTTTAACTCAATAATTTCAAACAATATTCAGTCAATTGTCACACATTTCATCTCAGTCTAGGAGATAGGGAAGCCTAACCTACCTTGAGGGTGAATACAAGTTCTCTGACTCAGTCCGCATGAGCTTTTCTATACTGAATCACCTCAAAATGTTGCTAAGTTGTCAAAATATAGATCATAGTGTTAACACGATAGTTTCGGTGCTAAAATCTCAAGAAATGGGGGAAAAAGCTAATTGCAACTAAAATGGAAAAAAATGGGGCTCACATTCGATCCCAAAAGAACAGCCATAAAACAACCTCTACTTCTCCTCAAGTCTATAGCCAGAAATTGAACTCAAAATGAGGCTCAAATCAACGGAAACCAACCAAAAAACTAAATAACATTTCTTATTAAAAAACTTATATTTCCAACAGCTTCATTATAAAATTTCTCTAGAATGTAGTAAAATCAGCAGAATCCAAATATACCACGATGTTAAGCTCAGAAAATCCTTCAAGTTAGACTAAGATTTTCCTAAATTCCAATACGAAACAACTGAGTTATCATATTTAAATTTTTTAAATAAGATTCGGATATATAATCTGTAAACCAACAAAATTTACCTCAAAACGAAGGCGAATCTAGAGAATTCGGTGTTACCACAATGTTCGTCTTAAAAAATTCTCCAATTTAGACAAATATTTTAGTGAAATTTGATTCCTAACGACAAATTTATTGCATTATGAACTTTCTGATACAATCCAACACAAATAGCCGAAAAAATAGCAAAATTATCTCGAACGATGAGCCAAAATCGATTTTCAATACCTCCATGATGTTCTTCTTGAAATTTTGAGCAATTTACCCTTTTAAATCACTAAAATCGAATGAAAGATGACTAAAAAATAAGGTGTAAAGTTGAGAGAAATATATGAATAACTTCCTGGAAATAAGACATACAAATAGGCAGCGCCACATCATTGCCACATGGTGTCACCACATCCAACCATGTGGTGTGTAAGCCATGCCACCACTCCACTTCAGCAACCATCCAACTCTTTTTTTTGATGTTTCAGACTCATTCGAAATTAGATTTTCGACATTTAACTATGTAACCCCACTAATTTCGACGTTCTGTATCCAATGACACAGATGAAATTTCCATCAGAGATTGTTATGATTTGATGTGAGTCTCACTTCGTTATATCCAATTTTTAACGAAAAAAATTTAAGGAGTCAGATCGCATCCAAAAGTCCTCGGGTACCAAATGAAGGGTCGTTTTAGACCAAACTCGACGTTTCGAAGTGGATCATGCAATCAGAATTTCCATCCGGGCAAGTTTTCCAAAGTTATTGACTAAAGTCAACTTTTAGCTTGTTTCTAAACTGAATTCATCAAAAGTGGTTTAAACTCGTACTGAAAGCCTCATGTCTTAAGTCAACCATGCTCCTAGTCTAAGTTGACCATTTTGGAGCTGATGGAACTGTCAGAATTTCGTTCCAAGGCCATTTACTAGTACTGTACCTAAAAGTTCATTTTCCATTTATAATTGACCTTCTAACATGAAAAACTACATATTTTCCAAACAAACGACCAAACAACCGCACTATCAGTGCCAGCATGTCCCAAACGTCCTAGGGTCTCTATAGAAATGCTTCGACCAATGAGATACATGCGGAAACACAAAAATGATCTAGAGGGTCATCATATGTCGTTTGAGAAAAAGTTTATTTATGCAATTAACTTTTTAACTCCGATTTTGCAAAATCACCAAACAACTTTTAATACTTTTCAATTTTCATTTAGATCAAATGTAGTCTATTTCTTCCTTCCTCAAGAATATATAAAGAAGACAAAGAACTCCAAATTTTCAACTTCTTCAATCTTTTACGAATTACCTCAAATTTCAATAGTAGCATCCTTCCGAGCTAAATGCCCAAATCCAATATGATCATTTGAGCTATAATTCAACCTAGCTCAACACTTACAATTTCTTCAATGTTTCAAAACTCAACCTCCTTTAATGGGAGAATTTATACCACTAACTCAGACTGACTTGAAATTTTACAGACTCAAAAAATACTATAAAATAATGATCTGACGTAAAAAACAATGATAAGAATATATGAATAAAACAAGATTTTCAAAATTATGGGATTATGTTATGTATTTTTTAGGAACATTTTTCCTAATATTTTTTGAGTCTATCTTCTAACTTGGAGGGATGCTACTATTGAAATTTGAGGTAATTTTGTGAAAAAAATGAAAAAGTTGAAAATTTGAAATTCTTACTCTCCTTCGTGTGTTCTTGAAGAGAAAAGTGAAAAAAGATGTAGTTAATCTACAACTCAAATTTAAAAATATCAAAAGGTGTTGGGTTGGTTTTTTCAAACAACAATAACATATACTAGATATATTAACCTTTTCATTCTTCTAGGTTGTGTTTGGTATGGAGAAAAATATTTTTCATGGAAAATATTTTCTTGGAAAGTAGTTGATTTCTAACTCATTTTCTCATGTTTGTTTGGTGAGCGAAAAATAATTTTTGAAAAATATTTTCTTTTATTTGGTTAGTGAATGAATTTATTTTTTGAAAGGAAGTCATTTTTCTTAAATTTGTAAAAAATAAATTAATTTAAAAATTATTTTTTAAAATATTTAAACTAATCAAATATGAGAAAATAAAAAACACTATTTTTGGAAAAATATTTTTTCTCTTACCAAACGGCAAACATACACCAGGCTTTTTTCTCTTCTTTTTGTTTCATCAGAGATTTTAAGTTCTTTTCTTTATTCTTTTACCGGTAATGTTATCTCTCATCTTTTCGACAACAGGCTTTCGATCTCTCTCAGGCTATGAGTACAGATAAGCATCTTTCAATAATTGCTCATACATTGTTGAATAATTAACTTATTGTGAACCTGGGGAATTTTTTTATGGATAATCATTTGCCTCTCTTTTATGCTTTTCAATTTAAATGCTAGGCTAGGGTTCAAACCGAAGAAGCAGGGTCTTGTATTGGTAAAAAGAAATTAAACCTACAAAAGAATTAGATGGGCGGAATATTGGGACGAGTATTGAAACCTTTGTAGTAGTTAATGGGATTTGCTTTATCCATACTAATGGTGTTCTAGCAAAGTGAAGTCTTGCTCTCATCCTATCTTCACGTTTTCTGAAGAGGGTTCAACTGAATACCTTTTTGCCAAAATATTGTATTGTTGACCCCTGCGCAGAAGAGAGCCCCTTTTTAAATTCAATCTTGTCTCCACTACTATTATCTTCAAATCTATGTTCTTTAATGGTTTTCAAGCTCTCTATGATCTTGCATATGGTAAAATTTTATGCTGTTGCAGACTTTGAACCACCAGTAATTTACAATATAGTGGTGAACTGTATTTGGATAGCGCCTTTAACCTCGATTTTAATTTTCACAGTTGCTGGAAAACTTGTTTTATCCGACCATGAGGAATTCTTGGATATCTGGTGTAGACACAATTACCAATTTGCCTTGCAATGTTTTAGATGTAATACTAGGATGCTTTCCCTGGAAAGATGCAGTGAAGACCAATATCTTGTCAAAAAACTGGAGGTACAAATGGGCAACACGTCGAGAACTTGATTTTGATGAAGAGATTTTCAAGTGTTTCATACAGGATGAAGCAGCTAAGAGATTCATTTACCAAGTCCTATTAGTCCATGAAGGACCAATATTGAAGTTTAGACTCCAAGGTGGTAGTTTTATGAGTTGTCCTGATATTGATCATTGGATGTACTTCTTATCAAAGAAAAATGTCCAGGAATTCACCCTTTATGTAAGAATTGAAAGCAAAGAGCATTTACCTCATCATCTTTTTACATTCTTCTTGTAAGCATTGAAAACAAAGAGCATTTACCTCACCATCTTTTTACATTCCAGCAACTAAGGTATTTGGAACTTGATCATTGCTTGTTCCTCCCTCCACTCATTTCAAAGGGTTTGAGAAGCTTATTAATCTCGATCTTATTCGTGTCACTTTTGTTCCATCAATATTCACAAATCTCATCTGTAAAAGCCCGTTGCTTGAACGATTGAGTTTGATTGACTGCACATACTTTGACACCCTTGAAATTGATGCTGCTAAATTCAAATTCTTTCAATTTGTTGGAACATCCAAATCCATTTCCTTCAAGAATGCTCCTATACTTGAAAAAGTTACTGTGCATTTCAAGGAAGGACAACTTCTGGCTGGTACATCTCCTGTTTGCTCTAATTTTACAAAGTTCTTCCATTACCTGCCTTCATTGCTGGAACTGGAACTATGTGGTACGACATTAGAGGTAATGTACATTTGTGTTATATAATACTATACTTATTATATAAACTTGCTACATAATCAAATGATGAATCGGATTGGTATCTTAAATAATTTTTGACTTGCTTTTAGTACTTGATCAAGGGAGGTGTACCAGAAAGTCCCCCGACTGCTCTGAACAATATCAAATCTCTCAATATTCTATTCATGTCTTTAAGAGACATTGAGGTGGTTTCAAGTGTAGTTTACTTGATTACAAGCTGTCCTAAATTACAAGATCTTACAATTGAATTTGTAAGCACTCTCATGTTTTTTTTCAATTAAGGTGATAAATATGGTTTCTTATTCATCGTCTGAACTTGCCTAATTAACGTTCCTAAAAAAATCTTTAGTACCCTGTGGTAGATATTGTTGAACCTATTGTGCAATTGCTACAAGCCCAATCCCAATCATCCTCATATGGTGCTGTGAAGCTTCAAAGAGTTCGTGTGATCATGTTTACTGGTCTCGAGATGGAAATGGAATTTATGAAGTTTATGTTGGCATCTGCACATGTACTTGAGGAGATCAACATTTGGAATTTCACGCTTTACCTTTCTTGTTCGGGTAAACAAATGATCGATGAGATGAAGAATTCCGCAGGGCATCACCCAACGTCAAATTCATATTTAAAGAAGTCGAGTTGGAAGATCTCATACCATATGAACCCGAAGAAGAGGTCATGGAAGTGCTATGATTTTGCTTACACAGTACTCTATTTTACTTTTATAGCACTTCGTCTGCTTTTGTTTGCCTGTTATGGTCTGTCTGTCTAATATTATGCAGTATAGTATGTTTTAACTATAAACTATGCCTTTACTAGTAGTGGTCACTGACTTATTATGGTATTCTGGTTTTGGCCCTCCATGTTATACGATTTTGCACTTTTACTCTTTAATTAACTTAAATATGTAGTTTTGTCCATCAGGCTCAATAAATTAGGTTAATTTTTTTAATGTATGTAGGGTAGTGTGTATTGGACTAGACTAAGTTGACTTATTATATAGGGTACTGTGTATGCAAATCATACTCCTACCTTGAGACAGTACAGAGATTACTACAGTTGTCACGACCCAACCTATGGGCAGCGACTGGTACCCGTTAGGGGCACCCAGACAACATAATCATATCAGATTCCAACAGAAAGTTACTATTCATTTTATAAAAATTTGGGCCGAATTTCCTCTGTAATATGGACTAGCCACCTGAAACAGAAGTGTACAGCGAACCAATAAAACAAAGTATAAATATGAATATATGAATATGCGGGCCGACCAGGTCACCGCTGCGGTCTTGCCGCCTAATAACATAGCAGAGAATTAGAATACTCAACAGGTGGCTGGTATCACATGTCAAACATATACATATACATATACAACATACTGGAAAACCATCAGACATGACCCACTTTCACCACGTGTCCACAGACCTCTAATATAAATACATGAAATCAAACGACGGGACAGGACACCCATCATACCCAAACCATATAATATCTGAAGTATCAAAATAATAACATGATATACCAAAACGTGGCTCCGAAGTAGGGTAGCTCGCCAAAAGCAGCTGTAGGTCCTAAGCTGATGGTCCTCTAGCCTATACGTCGGAACTTGCGGGAGATGCAGTGAAGACCAATATCTTGTCAAAAAACTG
>DF361664.1:8848-23172 GCA_000787875.1 Solanum virginianum
CCTTCTAAGTCGGAAAAAATGGCGACCTGGGGTGCATTTTTTGGCACAAGGGTTATGGAAATAGTGAAGAAGCATGATTCCGGCGGCCTTGTTTGGAAGAGAATAAAGCTCACATCTACTCGCAAAGCTAATGCCAAGAAACGTCTTCGCAGGGTTTGGCAGGTTCTTACTTCTTTTTCCTGGTAGAAAGTTTAGGGGTTTTACTCAGTTGATAAATATTATGAGACGGATGGGGTATGTATTCAATGAATTCAACTACCCCCATCACTGTTTCTTGGCTTTTTATTATTATTGTTATATATAGGAGAAACGTAGAGCAGGTGGAGAATTGAGTCTCGACTAATTACTTTTACGAAATAATAATGATAATATGGTAATAGTTTAGGTAATCAACCAAATGGGTTACTAAGATTTCATGTTTGTTGGCATTTCGTAGCTCGGTGTTTGGATATCGAATGTTGTTGCTAGAATTCTAATTTGAGATATCAATATTGGGACTTTTATTGGATTGAGAGTTATAGATGTGTTTTATAAACCAAGCGCTGTGTGGTGATAGTTTGGAGGAAGGTCTGTGATGCTGGAATTGACAGAACTCGGAAATCTAAATTAATGTCTGGTTAACAGTGCTTCCATTTTAAAAGTGCTTTACCAAGAGTTCTTTTGTGTTGAATGTTAAAAGTGCAACTTGAGATCAAATGGTTATAATATTTTCTTCTGTAAATGTTTTTCCTGCATACCCAATTTGGCCAAAAGCTCCTCCTTTTAGTTTGTTTGAATGAGCTGATCTTCTCCGGACTTAGTTAGCAGATTTACTTGACAAGTATGCTTGTGGGTTGTGTCAAAGCTTGGTGGATTAGTGCATGTAAACTGGTCCTGGCACCATCATCACGATAAAAAAAGAGGAGAAAGTGAATCCTTTTTCTTTAGTGCCTTGTCCCCGGATCCTGGATGAACGCGGGAGCCGCCTTTTTTTTTTGTTGTTGGTCTCACACACAAGCTCCAACTGATTTTTCGGCTTTATCATCTTATTCCATAGCTTTTATCCACTGGCTTATATAATCTAAATTTCCTTTAAAATATTATTTCCAACAACGTCATGAGGCCATTAGTTAGTGTTATGAAATGTTCATCTCGCATATCCTTTTCTTGTATGATGATGTGTGGTTCTAGGCAGTGTTGGTTGATAAGACTCATTTGCATGTTTTATTTATCGTTTAATGGTTTCTTAAGTTTGACAAAAGTCAAGGGATGCTTTGGTTCCTCGAGTTAGATAGTACTTGAGTTTCACTTGATTGGCCTTGAGTTGGAAATTTCTATGTTATGTTTAAATTGGAGACAATTACGTCTACTATGTTATTGAGGAACTAATGATCTTTAGATGCAAATATTCATGTAAATAAGGCTAAATAGGGTAGTACACCGGTCATTATTCCCATTTAAAATTACCTTGAGGAATAAACCCAAAGGATACTTTACGTTGGATCGAGAAGGGGTATAAATGGAGCAGCATGGATAGTAAGGATTATAAAAGGACTACAACTAGATGAGAATTGATGTGTAGTAGTAGTTGTTTTGTGGACCTTCTCCTTATTTGTTTGTAAAACTTTACAACTGGTATGATCAGTTGAAAGAAAAAGATATCTGTATTAATTAGTTTAGGCTTGGCCTGGTGGTAATAGACTTGAGCCTTGGGGTTTGCTCCTTTTCAAGGTCTCAAGATGCACGAATTATACAAAACTCAAACTGTAACTACAGCTATATGTTTTCCCGAGCCATAATTAATTCAAATTATAACTATATTAGCTAATTAACTCGTATGTATTTATTTATCCGCATAAACTTTCCATATGACTGGATAAAACCTGAATTAACCGTGGTGCACTTGCGAGAAACTCCTTGCCAAGGGCCTGTGCACCCCCGGGATTAGTCGGGGCTCTAAGAGACTCGGACACCCGGTGCAAATAAAAAAAAAAAGAACTATATTAAAAAACATATATATAACCATCACAAAGATGAAACTGGAAAAATGATGTTAACAAAAAACACAATGTACTTCAAATGATGTAATAATAAACATTCAATAAAGTAGTGACATGCATTAAAATTGAAATACACAATACATAACATAATCTTGGAAATTGAAAATTTATGTAGAAATTAAAGTAAATTTTACCACAATATAATAAGTATTTATTTAATAGCATTTTAAATAATTTCATTTTTATTTGAATTAGTTATTAATATGTATAATTTGTAATATTTGCTTGCAATTTATATTATTTAAAAATATATGGTATAAAATAATTTTATATTAAATGATTAAAAGAATATGAATTCTATAAGGTGAATGTGTAAAATTGGAAGAAAAAAATTATTCTATGAAATAAGAAAATATAAAATAAAATAACAATATAATATTGAAGAGAGAAAAATATGTAAAAAAATATTCTTTTTAGTGTAAAATTTAGTTTAGTGCGTTGTAGTTGGTTTACCCTAAAAAGGTGTCAACACCATTTTAGTGTAGAATTTGGTGTTATGGGTTGGAGAAGGCCTTAGCCCTGAACAAAACCGAGTATAATACAGTTTGGACAAGGAGCCCCAAACTTGCATCATCTCACTGCTTTCTACACAAACATGCAGTCAGAACTCAACTAAAATGAAGCCAATTTGTATAGTGGTTGTGGTTCTGCATCCATACTCTTTAGTTTTCTCTTCATAAAACCTCTGATGTGCTCCTCTTGGACTAGCTGCTTCACAAGATTTCACCAGGCTGTTTGTTGTTCGTAAACAGTCTTTGGTTTCTTCTGAGCTAAACATAGTAGATACTAACTGCCAGACACATTCTAAACACTTCAGATATTTGGCTCTTATCTCCAGCATGTTGTACAGCCCAGTTCAGTTCTTCCTCTCAACACACAGGTTTTCTGCTAATTCCTTGCCATACCAGAAGTTTATTCCACACTAGAGCAGATACACATCGGAATAACAAGTGATCAATACTTTCATCCTCTTGCTCACACAGAGGGAAAGTTTGGAGAGCTGATGGCACCCAATTGAATAAGCCTACCTCTTGTGCGTGGTTTCCCATTCACAATCAGCTAATGAATAAAGGGATAATTTCAAAAATATACAAAAAAAAAAAAAAAAAACTAATCAATTTACACCAAATGTAGCCCACGTTTTATTTACGTAAAAAAAAAGCCTCAAATCAGTGAAAGTATACATGACTATACAATATAGCTTGCCAAAAGTTATAGAAAGTATATACTGACTATATACTATATATTACTTATACATAAACTATACACTAAATATACAATTATGATACACAATATACACTGACTATACATGTCTATACAACGAAAGACTATTTTTTTTGTAATTACTTTTATTGAAGCGTCCCCCAGTGTAGTTATCCCAAGAATAAAACCATTGAGGCAGTGCATAGTTGTTGCACACAATTTTCCTCCACATTACCTTCTGTCATTCAGCATTTGGCTTTTGGTAGAACAATATCATGGAGAAACTGCCCATGTAGAATTTCATCCATGGAGTAACCAACTTCAAATACATACTTCTTTCCCTTCTGTATTTTTTGTACAATCTAGGATTGATTGTTCAAGAATCAACAACATACCTAATGTAACCCCACAAGTGGGGTCCAGGGAGGATAGAGTGTATGCAAACCGTAACCCTATCTTGTGCAGGTAGAGAGGTGGTTGCTGATCAACCTTGGGCTCAAGGCAAGCAAGAACACAACATATATGGATACATAAGCAGTAACAACAGTAGGATAGAAAAAAATCGAAGCATAAGAGACAACAAAGTAGTAATAGAAACTAGGAATGAGAAATATGGAGCTAATAAACTAAACTACTAATACTACTGGTAAGGAAAAGCAAAACGTGGAACTTCCTACTACTAGCCTTTTACCCTTATCCTCAGCCTCCACACCTTCCTATCAAGGTCATATCCTAGGCAAGCTAAAGACTTAAAACAAGAAATCCTCAATATTTGTTCGGCCTATTTCTACCTTTCCTCAAGCCCTCCAATGTCAGCCCCTCACACCTCCTCAATGGTGTGCTTGTGCATCTCTTGACATGCCCTAACCATCTCAACGTCGCCTTTTGCATCTTGTACGCCATGGAAGCCACTCCCGCGTTATCTTGAATACACACGTGTGAGTTTTTTACTGGTTAACACTTCACCCCATACAATAAAGTGGGTCTAACCACTACTTTGTAAAACTTACCTTTAAGTCTTGGTGCCATCTTCATATCAAACACCAAATGCTGCTTCAATTTCAACCACCTTGCTCCGGTGCGATGATTGCATGGAATGTCATCTATAATGTTTCTTTCTTTCATAATAACTGCGTATCCAGTTTACCCAAAGAGTATCCATTTTCACACATGTTTGACAACAGTTAACTTATGGCTGCCTTGTTCCATGTAGCAACATCTAGGACATTCAACTTGCCAGCCATCTATGGTGAACATACTGCTATTCCAGGCTACCGTGGCTTTGTTTGATATATTAGTCCAACCTGTCCACGAGCACCTTCTGCATGTGGCCGCAACAAGTTTCACATTCTTCTTAGGAGAACAACAACCTATGCTCATCAAACTTGAATTTAAAAGACCCTCCCTGAATATAATAAACTTTTCGTACGAAGAGTCTTTTGGTGCTAAGTGTCGCTCCAAGGTATCTAAATGAAGTTACTCTTCAGTAAGGTGAAGGATGGCTTGTTGGCCAGTTGTAGAGAGACGCCCACCCCCACCCTAAGTTGCAGAGCTCTTTGAAGGATAGGCTATAATAGGCCAGAGGCCTTGACAAAGGTGACGAACCATTCAAAGAGCGGCCTAACAGACCCCTGCCAATCAGAAGTCAGCTGCAAAGTGCAGTTGGATCAAATGATGTTTAGAGCATTCAGGGTGGAGTTGGAAGTTGAAATTGGGATAGAGGCTCAGCTGCTTCAACAGTCTACTCAAATATGCATTTACAAGGACAAACTGTCACCCTGTCTGAGCCCCTTTCCTATACGTAAGCAGTTGCAATTTGAGTTTAATCAAGGCAGCGTCTTCACTGACCAGGGTGAATATACATCTATAATTTTTTCTGATTGAAGAACAGGTCTCTCTCGGTGAGGGTACTATCTTGAAGCGTCATTATAGAGACCATAAAAACTTTTTATGTTTTTCTTTTTCATTCTTAGGCACTTCATTTTTTCTCATCCAAAAACTTACACATGATATAGACAAGTTCTTATATTACATACAAGATCTGATGCACTTTAGCAACATCTCTACCAACAATATTACCCACTTCGTGGTGTAAAGGCCTATGAAATGCTAGTGTTATTCAAAAGCATATTGATTAGATTCATTTGATCCGTCTTGTTCCTTCAAATCAAACCTGTCTGAACTGTAAAATGAGAACATTCTCTTAGCATTATTTATTATGATTCCTTTTCTCACCCAAAATAAGCAGTGATAATAGAAGCAAGTCATTGGGTTTGATTTACCTGTCTAAGTTGCTTCCAACGTTCAGATCTAAGTTAATTAAAATATAATATGTTTTGATGACTTCATTTCTTCTCAATGATCTGTGTTTTGATCAAATTATATCCCTATCTTTTATATGTTTAGTTTGATATGTTTTGTTTTCTGCAGAATGAAGCAGTCTTGAGGGCATGTTCTGAACCACCTCCATCCAAAACTTCAGAGGTTGCTGCTGGACAATCAAGTAATGTTCAGTTAAAAACCAGCAAGAGTTAGTTCATTAAAAGGTGACCAAGTATGAAGAGGCAAGATGGAATATGGGTGACAGCTGCTTGCAAGGTCTTTATTACCCCACATTAATGGACTGCCATTGAATTTTACTTTACCTGGTAGCATCTAGTTAAGTGATTTGGACATCTCACTTTCACATGGGTTGCTCTAGATCATGCATGTTATAGCTGACACAACTATCTCCATCTTTCCTGATCCTAGCACACTTTTCTTAGGTTAGCTGTATGACTATTTATATCTATGACAAAATATATCATGTGGAATCTATTCTGAGGTCATGCTTCTGTTTCTGTTTGATCACAAGCTTGTTTAGTTATGGCCACAGTTTGAGATATCTGACTTCTAGTTTGTCCAAGTCTGATTGTTTTGCTTAGGTGATTTTAGTCCCTCTGCAGTAGCAAATGCTTGTCCTTTAGCTTGAATGGGATGCTTAAACTTATGGAGTCTCTGCATTTTTCTGGTGGAACTCTCACCATTCTCACGCTGGTGATCTCGCTTAAGATTAGGTCGATCAAGGAGTATTTAGATCGTAATTGGTTTGAGTGCATTTCATTGGGAAAAACTGGACTGGTTTTTTGCTTAAATGTTGAAACTAGAAATGTAAATCATTGTCCAAGTTTGGACATGTGATGCAAAAAGCTGTCTTTGTGATCAGCATTCAGATGCCTTGAAATCTTTTAGGTAGGGTAGAGATCAAGTGCCTGAATTGATCTTTTTAACAGTGTCATAGCTCTTCCCTTTTACTAAGCTTACTTGGTATAGACCTAGCAAACTGGGTAACTCTGTTCATCAGGCTCGGAAATATTCCAAGAAATTATCTAGTGTTTTTGCGTTCGCTTGAAACTTGAACCTAAGAAGTAAGATGTAAGGCTTCTCAACGCAATATAGGTTCCGTTCGGGGAAAGCGCTTCCTAACTGAGCCCTTTGGTTAAAAAGAGGAATAATCTCATTTAGTATACCATATCCTTTGATGGCGACAAGTAGGTAGATACTGTTTGGTCACATGCATGTGATGAGTCTTGAAAGGCTATAATATTGCACTGCTTGAGTTTGTGTATGAAGTAATTATAACTCAAAAAATTATATCCATCAATAATTTTGTACCCCTTTTTGAAGTGGTTATTGAATGAGTCGACGTTAGAAATAACATTTCCATGTGTAAAGTGGTTAGAGTAGCTTTCTTTCACTATAAGAATAGACCTAACCCCACAAAAGCTGTGTTCATTTTGTGTATTCTACTCTGACGGCTTGCCAACGCCATTGACAATGTCAAGTCACCAATCTACATATCCAATCAAATCCTATACTATACCATATCCTATCCATCCTACATGAAATTATTAAGATTCTTTTTCTGAAAAGATGTATCAAGTTCGAGTCTTGAAAAATGATTTGTTTATATACGACTGTTTTAATTCTCTTTAATGAGGCGGAGGAGGGAAAAAACTCAAATATGTTATCAAACTTTGAGAAAGTCTTATTTTATATCATCTGTTAAAAATTTGGTTCATCTATGCCATTACTGCTTGAGAAAAGGCAAGTTTTAACACTTTTGAATTGGAGTTTTGGACTATCTTGCATATAAGATACGAATGAGCCTCAAACTACCGATGTGCATCCAAATAATTAGTTAGGTCAATGAAATAATTCAAAATAATAATAATAATAAATAAATAAATATTTTAAAGTGTTATCGTAGCCCTTTCAACACTCCCACCTTATATGAAATGCTTAAAAGCCATGACAATGAAATATGAATATTATGTGTACAAAATAAGGTGACGTGAAGGACCTCAACAGCCTTTTAGCTGATTCTGAACCACTGTCACAAGGAACTCTGGTCGGCATTTTTTTATATCTATAATTTCCTTCTCAAAAGTTAGTGCTTTGTTTTTATTCCCCTTTTTTTTCCCCAAAAAGAAAATTGACTTTTTTGCTTTTTTGCCTTTCAAATATTGTGTTCCATTCCCACATTAAAAGTTTGGATTTTCGTGTAGTATAACTCACATTTATGAAGAAAATATTATATAATACTCTCACTTTTACTTGTTATTATTATACTTTTCGAGATCAATTTGACAAAATTTTAAATTTAAATTGAAATAACTAACTTTATTTTTTAAATTTGATTGAAAAATATTATAAGTTGCAATCTTTCTCATATTAATATGATTAAAAAATATATCTTGAAATATGGTCAAAGTTTATATAGTTTGACCTTGATAAATGAAATAGTGACAAATAAAGATGAATGGAGAGATTGGATTTTTTTTTCATGCTTGATTCGAATATGAAACCACTTATTAGGACGAAGAGATCTTATTCATCTTAACATAAACCTAGTTAGTGAAAATTGAGTATCCTTTTGTTGTATATGACTCATTTGCCTTTTTAATCAGTCTAAAAAATAATATATTTTTGTATTTAGTGACAATTAAACTTTAAAATATTATTTTTTATCCTTAATAAAATAATTTATAGTCACATAAATATCTATGACTTGTTTTAGATCACAATTTATAAAAGTCTTTCTTTTTTAAATTTTGTGTTAAGTCAAACTATATCACGTAGATCGGAACGGGAAGTATTAAATTAGCTATTAACATGTTTAAATTAGTTTAATTCCATATATTTCCTCTATCAAGTTTTCATTGTGAGCCGCCCTTTTGCCTCTCAACTCCCACTTGGCAATTATTGAAAGGGTTTATGCCCCCAATTATTTTATAATCTTTGTCTAGGATGTGAGTTCATGTTACATCCAAATAAATCACTTATTATAAATCTTAATTACTGCTTACCTTGCATAAAGACATTAATCAAATGATTAAAAGAAGTGGTCAATGAGTATCCATCTACTAGGTTGCTTGCTAATTATAGTTAAACATGCTGGAATAATTCATGATTGTCAAAATTTTAACAGAGACGTATTCAAAATTTTAAATAAGTATTATTTGAAATAGACTTTTGTGGTCGGGCCCTTTTTCGGACCCTGAGTATAGCAGGACCTTTAGTGCACAGGGCTTGTCCTTTTGAAGGGGAGCCTTGAAATAACTGGTAAAGTTATTGTCATGTGACCAGAAGGTAAGAGGTTCAAGCCATAGAAACAGCCTCTGGCAGAAATGCAAAGTAAGGTTGTGTAGGACAGATCTTTATGGTCAAGGTTGTGTAGGACAGATCTTTATGGTCGGGCCTTTTCTCGAACTCCGTGCATAACTGAAACTTTAGTGTACGGAGCTTGCCCTTTATTATTAACATGATCCGTTATTTCTTTGTGAAGGGTAGGTTTAAACTTAGTCATCGCCTAGATTTGTTGTGTAATTAGCTCGATGCTATCTTAGTTGTTTGCGATGTACGAACACATGGTCATAACTTAATTACTTAAATCATGTCCTGTCTAATCATTTAAAAGATATTTTCATTATATATGTAAGAAAGACTGATTCACTCGCTTTTCGAGAAATATTTTCTAATAATTATTGTCCCCATACTACTTCCAACCTATGTATGACCTATGCATAATTTTAAAACGTACGTATGAGTCAGTATTAAGCGTGCATGTCTTTTCCATTTGAAAAAGAAGAAAAAGAAATTAGGGTTAATTAACAAATTACATATTTGTATAAATTTTCTTGCTTAATTAAGTCCAAATTTTCAATGTAGTTGGAAGATAGTTGGAGAATCTCTTTTTCTTATTCTTCCTCTCTGGATTTCCATACATAATTTAGTTAATGATTAACAAAATACATTTTTATATTAGAGTGTTAGGTAATGTCACTTGCAATTAAGAGAGAAGTAGATAAGATTTATTTGTTATACATAAATTATGTACATGCCAAAAGCAAGAGAAACCCCATTCCTCCTTCGTGTTTCAGAATACGGTTAACCAAAATTATATAAAGTTATATACATATTATACGTATATTATATATTCGTTGGGCTATTTTTAGTTTTAACAGTTGAATGCACGACTATTTAGACCAATTCTTCATAATTTCTTACAAAAACTAAGGGAAAAAGGCTTAAATATGTCATCGAACTTTGAGAAAAGGTTCATTCATATTATCCGTCAAAAATTTGTCTTATACATGTCATTACTGTTTGAGAAAAGACTTATCTATATCATTATTTTTTAACTTCGATTTTGCAAAACTACTCAAACGACTTTTAAAACTTTTAAATTAGAATTTTGGATCAAATGTACGTTTTTACTTTTCTTCAAGAACACATGAAGAATACTGAGAACTCCCAAATTATTAACTTCTTCAAATATTCACGAAATCATTTCAAATTTCAAAAGCAGCGGTTCTTGAACTAAATATCAAAACTCAATATCTTTTGGGCTCGAAGTCAACCTAACTCAACAAGACTCACTTAAAATTTTTCTTCAAAATTTTTAATAAATGATTTAAATAAATTTTTTCTCAAAGTTCTCCGTCTAGTTCCACAAGTAGACCCCATAAAACAGTTTTTTCCTTCTTGATTTGAAAAAAAAGAAAGCCAGACCCTTTTGTTCTTTGAAATTATTGGACCACTTTCTTTAGTTTTTCAGATGATGTCCTTGTTTGTGTGAAATTTTTATTTTCTTCAATTTCACCTACCTGTCCCGCAATTTCAATACTTCTGTTAAGTTTGCCTCTTCATAACTATACACCTAATTAATTTTCTGTTTTTGTCCTGTGTGTATACCAGCAAGATTAGTAGCACCAATGTCACCAACCTCTTTGAAATGTGCCATGGAATGTATTTTGGGACTGGTCTACACAAAATCAACAATACCAATAACATGCCTAATATAATTTCTCAAATGGAATCTAAAGAGTATAGTGTGTACGTTGATTTTATTTTAAGAGAAGTATTAAAAACACATTTGAACTTCACAGTCTTAAAAACACTTTTATATTTGACTAATTAAACTAAAATACACTCTCGATCTACTACAAGTATTAAAAACACATATTAACTAGGCAAGAATTTATAGGTGTATTTAACTCATGTTGCAAGATCAAGGATGTATTTTAACACTGTCAATGGGTCGAGGATGAAACTAATAATTTGTGTCAATTTTAAGAGTGTTTTTAATACTTTTCTCTTTTATTTCTAATACATACAAGTTATTTATGATAGACCCTTCATTCAAGAAGAAACATATCAAAACATTTCAGTGAAAAAATAATGAAAATAGAGACAACGCTCAACGACCTACTAAAGAAATACTAAAGACTGTATAACAAAACATTCTGAAAAAAACTTTTTATTCATCTAGACGTTTTTCTTCTTCAAATTTCCTCACCATTCACCAACTATCTAAGGTTGAAGGACAAGTTGGGTCACCATTCCAATTTTTGAACATTAAACGCGTTGTTTCTTTCGCTGACCCTATTTACCTCCTTTGTTGAATAATAAATAAAAGGACATGAGTTGTAAGGATTCTTTTCATTAATATATATGCACTCTAACTTTTACTTAACCAAAATTGTTGTGCTAATATATTTTAAACTCAAAAATCACTTAATTTTATCTAAGTATCGCAAGAGTCATCTTTTATAATTAAAAAAACTATTTAACCTTATCCAAATATCATAAAAAAATCACTACAAAACGAAAAGAGAAAACATATTTTATGATATTCAAGGTAAAGTTGAGTGACATTTTTATTCTAAACAAAAATTATTTAATGACTTTATGCGATACTTAAATAACATTTTTGTACAAAATTTAACTTAGTGGTTTTAATACAATGAGACAAGTTGATAAAGTGACGATGAAATTGCAAGAGATGATTTATATGAAGGATCGAACATAGTAGTGAATTTTGTGATTTTATATTTTAAGATAAAGTGAAGTAAAAGAGAGCCTTTTTTAGGTTTTTCCATAAATGGATAGCTAAATAGGTGATTTTGCAAAATTTATATCCATATTTGTAGGCGCAATAGCATAACCAACATTTCACTTATAGATTCTCAAATCCTTATCCGATATGATTGATTGTGTTAGTCCCGTCAAGAAGGTAATAGGGCAAGTGTTCCTTGTTAGGGATTTCTATATTTCTCATTCGCAGATCCAGATGCTCTCAAATTATGGAAATTAACTTTTAAATCGAACAATTCTTTTCTAAGTTGAAACTTTGGAAGTGTCCATATTTTGTAAGCAAATAGTTTTTATTGGATTGAAACAGAGGGGGTAATAAAGTAATTCTACCTACTTTTTTGAAAATTTCTATTTTTCATTGTTATCTTTTTGTGATTCTGTAGTACAATAACAATAATAAATATAAAAATTAGCAACTTGAAAGGCACAAAAAAAGAAGACTATATTTCGATTCAAACGCTATTAATTAATTACTAATTTTTTCTTCTAAAAGTAGTAAAACTATTAAAACTGCTAGTACTTTCTTCATGATCATCAGATTCTCCATTCACAGTAGTAGTCAAGTCAGTTATTCCACTACTTGATGATGAAGCTGCACCTCCATTTGAATTACTCTCTCCCATGAAATCGTAAAATATTATCCTCGTATTCTCGGCCTGCAGTTCTTTGTTGGATGTCTTACGGTCTCGACAACATATTTTGGACAAAACAAGAGGCGACTCATCATGAGTTGTCATAGTTTCCTCCTTATTTTTAATGCTCCCCCTTCTCTTTAAGAAAATTCGACAAATAACCCAGTTTCCCTGTAACACCAAATTCACAAAATTATCTTTTTATGTGACAATATGGGTTGAATTTTCTTAACAAGATATAAATAAATTATACTTTTATTTCACTTAATGGAAAAAAATGAAGATGAGTTCTACCTGGATTGGATGGTTGTTAGATTCAGTATTGGCAAGACGATATTCGTGCATAATCCAATTAGTTCTACAACCCTGTGGAGATTTTCCTCTATAGAAGACGAGTGTTTTCTTCAATCCTACTAGCTGCTGTTGTTGGCCCCTGTTTCGATAACTCGTTAAGACTATATAGAATCAGAAGCATAGACTAAATGATTGTGATTATGATTTTCTTGAACTTTATACCGTACCTTAATATAATTTGCTTGTCAATTCCAGTTGCCTTCCAATACCCTGATTTTGTTGCTCTATTTGATCTGTTCCCATTTGGATACTTCACTTCCCTAGTGCTAAAAAAGTACTTTTCTTGCTCCATATCACCTGAATTCACAGACCACAAAAATTTGGGTGAGTTCGGTCAATTCGATTGATCTAACACGCTAATCAACAAACAGAGTGTGACACAGCGAAAATGAACAAGTATTAAAAACACATATTAACTAGGCAAGAATTTATAGGTGTATTTAACCCAAGTTGCAAGATCAAGGATGTATTGTAACACTGTCAATCGGTCGAGGTTGGATGATGGATGCTGGCAAAGGAAAAGAGAAGACCTTACGCTTCAAGTATTGTACCACAAGTTCTTCATCGGTAGGACGAAATCGAAATCCTGGTGGTAATCTTAGTACACCATTCTTCATAAAATTGACCTTCTCCATAACAAAATTTTTGTTTTTTTTAGAAGGAATAAAACAAGATTTAATTATTTATCATTTGCAAGAGAAAGAGAAGAAGAGGAAAAGTGTGGTACGTTTTAAGGGGAAAGTGTGGATTTATTTTATAGTAATTTGGGGATGTTGAAGAAAAGGGGATTTTAGAATTTTAGAATTTAGAAAGATAAGGGGAATAGAATATGGACGACTCGTTTTGCGTAAATTAGACTCAATCTCATTTCCTTTGACGTTTCTCTTTCTCCCTCTCTCCTTTTCTTTTTTTTATAATTTTTTATTCGATGTTCAGTATCTATATTGACGAATAATATCTGAAATTAGACTCAATCTCATTTCCATTTACGTTTTTATCTTTTTTATTTATTTTTTTATTTCTAAGGGTCTTTCAGAATCAATCTCTCTATTTCTATTAGGTAGTGATAAAATCAGCATACACTTTATCCTCCCAAACCCACTTGTGGGATTCTACTGGGCATGTTATTGTTCATTTTTTATTTGGGTGTGTTTACTGTCTACGTTGAGGAGTGACTAATTCAAATTCAAGCTGTATTTATGGAAAATGATTTTTTATTTCGATGTGTTCAATATATGTATTGAGAAATGACATTTGAAATTAGACTCACTCTCATTTCTGTTTACGTTTCTATCTCTTTTTATATTTTTATTATCGTTGATTTTTCATTCAATGTGTTCAGTATCTATATTGGGGAATGACTAATTCGAATTCAGACTATATTAAAGAAAAAAAAGTTCCTAATAACTTTTTTTAATATCTAGGCTCAGAACAAAATTCTGATTAAGCATAAAGAAATTATATTTATCTCGCCATAATTTATTATTTTGATAAGTCTGTAAGATAAGGACAAAAAGTTTGTTTAAAGATGGGGGTATTGTTTAGGTCTGGATTTTTATCTTTTTTTTTTTTATTTGCTCAAATTATTGCACCACTCTATTTTTGTTTTTACTCTTCAATAGAAGTTTTTATATATATATTTTTTCCCTGTTGATAACTTGAACTTACAATCTTAAGA
>DF361663.1:0-12322 GCA_000787875.1 Solanum virginianum
ATTTATTAAAACCTCAAGCAAATCCTAAAAGTCATTCAATTTCCAATGTACCAATTTTCGGGGTCTAACAAAGTGTACCCTCCGATTTACTGATGTTGTATGTGCTATACAGGACCAACTCTCGGGGAACCTGATTGGAGCTGATGAGAGACGGGATGGACTTTACTACGTTCGTGGGCTACCTCACATTCAGTTGATAATGGGACCTACGCTAGGAAATTTTGACTTATGGCATAGAAGACTTGGGCACTCTTCTGACAAAGCTCTCAAGTTAGTGCCATTTATTAAATGTGCTTCAGGTAATAAACGTTTGAATAAACCGTGTGTGGCCTATCCTATGTCAAAGAAGACTCGTAGTAAATTTTCTGTTAATGAGAATAAAGCACTCGCATTTTTGAGTTGATACATTGTGACTTGTGGGGACCCAATCGCACTAATTATTTTGCGGCTCATGGTATTCTGTTTCAAACTTCTTGTGTTGGGATGCCCCAGCAAAATAGACGGGTAGAACGAAAATATCAGCATATTCTCAATGTTGCTCGTATTTTTATGTTCCAAGCTGACCTTCCGCTTTGCTTTTGGGGAGAATGCATTCTTGGTGCCGTGTATTTGATTAACCGTACACCTTCTGGTCTACACCTACCTATGATGAGATTCATGTTTTTAGTTGTTTATGTTTTGCTCATAATCAATGTGCTAAGGGAAATAAGTTTGCACCTCGGGGACATAGGTGCATTTTTGGTGGCTATTGCTACAAACTTTTTGATTTGGACACCAAAGAATTTTTTGTGTCCAGGGATGTGACGTTTCATGAACACGAATTTTTATTTTCCGAAGCTTCCACCGAGGATATTGCTCCCCTATCTCCTCCTATTACCGTTGTGATTGATGATGATATTCCTATTATTCCTGGCAGCACTGGTGATACTCCCGCAGGTGACAATCGCACGGTGACCTCTGCAGCTAAGGAGAGTACTGGGAATGGGCACAATCCCACAATGGATGGGGGGTCCTCTGCTACTGATCAGGTCTTAGGCCGTGGTCTCTGGGAGAAACGGCCTTCGGTATTACTTCGTGACTTTGTTTTCCATGCAACAAATAGTATGAGTCCCATCTCGGTCTTGCCATCTTCGTCAGATTCCCTAGGTACTCCTTACTCTATAGCATATTTTATTACATTTGAAAAATTTTCTACACGCCATCGTGCTTTTATAGCTGCAGTTCATGTCGGAGTTGAACCTCGCTCATTTGCCGAGGCCATGCAAGATCCTGGCTGGCGAGAGGCTATGGCTAGGGAAATTCGTGCTTTGGAAAATAATGGCACGTGGGCTTTGTCTGCACTACCACCTAATAAATGAGCTCTCAGTTGCAAATGGGTATACAAGATTAAGTATCATTCTGATGAGAGTGTTGAGCGCCTCAAGGCACGCCTTGTTATCTTGGGCAATCATCAGGTTGCTGGACTAGGTTATGATGAAACATTTGCCCCGGTTGCTAAAATGGTAACGGTACGTGTATTCCTAGCAGTTGCTGTCGCCAGGAATTGGGAGCTTCATCAGATGGATGTTCATTTCCCCTTCGAAACCAAGTTTTGAACACGTGTATTCCTAGCAGTTGCTGTCGCCAGGAATTGGGAGCTTCATCAGATGGATGTTCACAATACTTTTCTACATGGCGACCTTGATGAAAAGGTATACATGAAATTACCACTTGGTTTCACTCCTCATTCATAGGGTTTTGTTTGTCATCTCAAAAAGTCCCTATACGAACTCCGTCAAGCACCCAAGTGTTGGTTTGGCAAGCTTGCTCATGCTTTGAAGAGCTATGGTTTTCATCAGTCCTATTCGGACTATTCTCTTTTTACTTATCTTCGTGGCACCATATGTCTTGATTTCTGGTATATGTTGATGACTTGATTATCTTCGGGAATAACTCCACAGCCGTAGCATCTTTCAAAGCATATTTGAGCTCTTGCTTTCATACGAAGGACCTTGGCGTTCTAAAATATTTCTTGGGAGTAGAAGTGGCTCGGAATGCTGATGGTATTTTCCTCAGCCAACGCAAATATGCGCTGGATATTATTGCTGATACAGGTCTTCTTGGAGCCAAACCGGCCAACGTGCCCCTTTCACCGAATCACTCTCTCGCACGGCTGATGGGGATCTTCTTTCAGATCCAGAATCTTATCGGCATTTGGTTGGGCGCCTTATCTATTTGTCTTTAACGTACCAAGCACGTTGAAGTGGATTATCACTATCTTCGGGATACGGTCCGCGATCGGACTATCTGCACATCACATGTCCTAACACAGAGCAACTTGCAGATATCTTCACCAAGGCTTTGGGAACTCGCCAGTTTCGTTATCTTCTTGGCAAGTTGGGCATTTGTGATCCGCATGCTCTAACTTGAGGGGGGTGTTGGCCCATCTCATGCCTTGTATATATACACTCCTCTTATTTTTTGTGACGGACAAGTAACTTGAGGGGGGTGTTGGCCCATCTCATTCCTTGTATATATACACTCTTATTTTTTGTCATAGACACAAGACATGCTTGCCTTATTTGTGGGTTTTAGCACTTTCAGTCCACTCCACATCCTTCACAGCCCACAAGACAATCTTTACAGTCCACTACACACTAATCAACCACTCAAACTTCAAGTGCGCAACCTTCACGCTCCACTACACAATAACCAAGCACTCAATATTCAACTTCTTTGTGTTTGGAAACCTTTAAAGTTACAGGAAATAAGAGAAAACAACCAACTGGTGCTACAAATTCAACTGGAACAAAAAAATCAGCAACTATGGGATTTGGTGTATACACAGATACACAATCCGGAAGACAAGTCATTAATGTAAGTATATTCTTTCATGATTCTTTTTAATATTTATTTATCTATCTTATTAAATTATATAAACTTATATTGCAGCCTACAAGTCAGCAAGTGAAAATACATTCTTTCATCATTCTTTTATATCTTTATGTATCTATCTTGTTAAATTATATAAACTTATAATGCAGCCTGGAAGAGCAACAGAAAGAGTGATCTCAAGTGAGTCATTAAAGGATGCATCACAAACAAATGTTGACCTTGGATTCAAACCACCTGGCTTGAAATGGAAAGGAAAAGAATACTATGACTGGAAACCAACTACAACTAATGTCGCAGCGAAAAAAAATTGTAAATCAAATCCAACTGGGCTCCATAAGATTCAAACAATGTTGATTATGTATTTTAATGGTGAAAAACTAAACAAAAACAATGATGTTGAGTTTATCTTGTATGACTTCAATTTCGTTTCAATTTGTTCGATGAATATTACCTTTTTATTGTTATTTTGTATGGTTATTATATGTTGTGGAAGCCATTTTGCAATGTGCAGTTGGTGATTGGTGCTGCAGCTTCCAGTTTTATTAATGCCCTGTCAATAATGTATTGCGAGTAGGTTCTTGTAGTGAAGTTTTAAATCTTCCATAGAACAATGATTGTGAGTTAGAAAGCTTTCAGGAAGTAATTTTGAAAATTAACAATAAAATAATTTCTCAAATTAATTTCGAAAATAATTTTGAACAATAAAATAATTTTAAAAATAATTTTGAACAATAAAATAATTTCAAAAATAATTTTGAACAATAAAAAAATTTTAAAAATTAATATACAAACAACAAAATAACCATAAAAAGTGAATCTTGATTATTAAAATTTAAACAAAAAAATTATTATATCATACGCGGTCAAGAAATCTTCATTATAGTATTTTTTTTTCCACAATGGCAAAAAAAAATTTGAATTTATTCTTTATCAAAAAAGGCAAAAATTTAGGGTCCTATTTGTGCATTGTCAAAGTTTGAGTTCCAACTTATAAAATAGTGCCAAGTTTAGGATCCAATTTGATGGTTATCCCTAAAATAAAACACAAATATGAGCAAAACAATCATACAAAGGGCACAAACTATACTATTAACAATACCATATACTACAACTTGGCCAACAATAGAAAAATACATGACAAGTGAAACTTTAATAGAAATATGACTAACCTAATTAAAAAGAAATTTTTTTAAAAAAGAAAAAAGAAGTACATATTTTTACATATATAGCCCTTGCTATATTTTTCATAAGCAAGCAATGTAATTAATTAATTTTTTTTTTGTGTGTATATTTTTGGGTGATGAATGGTGACCATTAAGATATAATATTAATTAAACAAGACGGTTTAATTAACAACAAAGACAAGAAAGTGGAGGGTTACTTAACACATATACCTAAAGTGGTTAATTATCTTTAATTGTTAAGGTGGAATAACCACTAGTGTTAACAAAAATTTTGTGACATTAATGCCAATAGTGCATATAGTTGGACAAATGGACATTGTTAGAGCACATTATGAGTTTAGAAGGCCAATTCGAGTGTCAAATAAGCGGATTGAGATGAATTTGAAAGATGATAAATAAATGATTAATAGACTAAATGATGAATCATAGTGCAACTCTTTCAAATTCGAACAGATTAAATATGCCATATTTTCATGAGTTAATTTTACTCTCTCAGTTCTCCCTCTCTTTTCAGCTTCTATATACTCCTCTGCTCGAAATTTGTTGATCCTGTTCTTGAAACAAATGTCTTTTTTTCTTTTTTAAGCAAGTTTTTAATTTTAACTTTCTATGTAAGATGTTTAAAATCACAATTTAAAGAATATTTTGGTATATTTCGTATATCTTTAATGTACAACAATATGCCCAGTGAAATTTCACAAGTGAGATCTAGGGAGGATAAAATGTATGCCGATTTTACCACTACCTCACAGAGATAGAGAGATTGTTTCTTGAAGACCCTCAACTCAAATATTTCAGCCTCAAAAACAGAAAATTACTAGATATAGACTAACAATTAGAATGAAAAACAATTGATAATTTCATAAAACATTAAAAGTAGCAAAATAAATGATGAACAATAACAACACAATATATAAAGACACGACTAATCCTACTAACCTACTACGTCCCAAAGCAAAACACCATCCTACTCCTATTGTTCTCTATCCTAATACTGACCTGCATCTTTAATGTAAGATTAAAAAATTCAAAGATCTTTTTTATCTTCTTAAATTTTATGTCAAATTAAAACAAAACGAAGAAATTAAAAAAAGGGCGTATTTTTTTTATGATAGACCAATTTATAATTGAATGAACTTGTTGATTCGTTGCTCTGTATCCAAAGTGTAAAGCTCTAAACCCCCTCTAGGCATCTTTTGATTTGTCAGTAATAGTGTAGTAATAATTAATCCTTATTAAAAGATTAATTAAAGCTAACCACGACTAATTTCAACTAATAATCTTTGTAATCACTAATCACCTAAGGAGAAGGAATTCACCCAAAAGTCAAGTACAAAAAGATCATTGGCTCTTAGTTGCTCAAGAAGCCAGTTTCAATGAAGAGGCCATTATAGTTTTATCATATTGGTGCTAAATATTAGCAGTAAATGAGCGGATTAAATTGAATTTGAGCACATCAAAATTGACTAAGTTAATAAATGTGTTATCGATCCGCCCAATAGTTATTTAAGTTGAAATAGTCTAAAATGCAAGTCAAATCATTACGTTTCTTTATCATGCTTTATGAAATTTTCTCATAATTAAAAAAAGCTAAATTATGTCACTAACAAAAAATATGATATGTATTTACATTATATCACCATAATTTAAAAAAAAATTATAATTTATATCTATAGTTATAATTTTGTTGCTATTTTCTCTTTTCCTTTCTCTCGCCTCTCTCCCCTTTCTGTGTAATTTCTTGTCAGATATACAAATACATATATATACTAATTGTATATATATAATTATTTGACAAATATACATATACCATTCAATAGATATACATATATATTTCGTCTCTTTGCACTCTCTGCCTTTTCTCCTCGTTCTCTTGATCTCGCTCGCCTTTGATCAAAGAGGGAATAACCCTAGCTATTGCACCATATTTTTTGGTTTTTCTTATGCAAAACTCGAACCCAAGACTCTTATTAAAGAAGGAATAACCCTAGCTACCGCTGCATCATATTTTTTAGTGATTGTGTTTAGATTGTTTAAAATGACAAACAAAAAAAAAGGAGGATAGAATAGATATAAGAAGTCATTACATTACAATTACAACTAAATTAAAAGTACAAGCATAAGAAACATAGCATAGTTTTTTATGCTATGAAAAACATTTTCTTCATTTCAAAACTCAAAAGTTTTGATTTTTTACCACTAAAATTGTGATTGCACCTACACATTTGTTTGTGGTTGAACTTGAGATCCAACAATGGAAATTGGATGAATTTTCTTGTCTTTTTTATTTTTAATATCCTTCTCAATTTCTTGGCCATCTTCTTTGCTTCTTGATTTTTCTTCCTTCAATTTCTTCTTTTGATTTTGATTATGAACAACTTTGAGATAACCATAACTTGCTCCTAGTGAAGACATAATAATTTATTTGGTTTTTGTAAAAAAAAAAAACCAAAAATAGGCTACAAATTGATGAGCCAAAAAATTGTTTTCCTTTTAAATAAAATATACAGAAATGCATGTTTTGTAATGGTGACATCTATAGATGACGTGTCAACAGCATGTTGAGTTGTAGTTATTCCATCACTTCAATTTTAATTTTTAAAAATTATGTAAAATTAGTGAAGAAAATCCATCTTTAAATATTTCATCACGAATTAAATTAGTCGATTTAATGAAATTTTAATATAATTTAGGATTTGCTAAAAACAAATTTTAATTGGTAGATTCAACTCAAACCTTCGATAATCAATACACCCACTTTATTTTCTTAATTGTTTTAAAAAATATTTTTTAAATTAATTTATTTTTTTTAAAATTTATAAAAAATATCTTCTTTTTAAAATTAAAAAATAATATTTTTCAAAACTCTTATCTAATTTTAAATTATTTTTTTAATCTCATCTATACCACGATCTTCCTTCGCAAAAAAAGTTTATTATTTTAAAAAATAAAATTGAATTAAAATTTTTTTAAAAAAATAAATTTTTCTTCCAATTTCGACTCACCCAATTTCTCCACCCCTTCGTAAAAGAATAAAAAAATTTTAATTTTTTTTAAATATTTTAAAAATCTCAATTTTTACTTCACCCTATGAGCATTTTTTGTGTGCTAATTAAAATGTAAATCTTGGAGGGCATAACGACATTCAATTAAAAGTGAAAAATACACATATAAGAGACATAACTTAGTTTATTCTATGAAGAATATTTTCTTTCATTTCAAAACTTTCAATTAAAGAAAGTTATAGAAGAAACATCAAGAAGCAAAGAATTAAGGAAAAATTATAGAAATACACAACTTATGTTTACATAATTTTATATAAATTATACAAGAATTAATACTCATAAAATGATGTTACTCCCTCTATTTCAATTTATATAAAAAAAAAATTACCAGTTTCACAAAAAAAATAATGTATCTCTATATTTAATAATAATTTAATTAATTTAATATTTTTATTTTTAATAAAATAATTTTTATCGATATAAATATTTATAATTTATTTTAAATTATAATTTTTTTATTTTTTTATTTAATATCAAATCAAACTAACTCATATAAATTATGATAAAAAAAATATTTTCATTTTCCACCACCTAAAATTCCTCTAATTGACGCAAAGAGTTGACCCTATCACTATCTAGATTTTTACTACGTGTCTTCAATCAATCATATAATAATATATTTATAAACACTATTAAGATTAATAATTGAACTAATACTTAATTACTAGCCCAAAAGCTATTTTGTATTCTTTTTTCCAACAAAATGAATATTAAAAAAATGCAACTTGTTCAACATTGAACTATTCGATCTAATATGCAGACATCTGTACAGATAACAACTAAGTCTTTTCTTCTCTGATTTGAAGTATACAAAAATTGGATCAAAATTTTTTTAGTAAAACGATGACATTTTTTGTGAAAATAAATATAAAATATTTTATAATCATATAAATATTGTTAAATTTTTGTAACTCTAAATATAATAGCATTGTAGTGATTTTAGTTTATTTATCTTATTTTTTGCTTTTAAAGGTGTCTTTATTCGTACGAACAAAAATATCTTTTGTGAATTTTTTTTTTTAAAATAATTTCTTAAAAAATAAAGGAGTCTCTTACTTATTTTCTGACATTTAGTAAATCTCTAACGTTTAGTAAATCATATATATATATATATATATAACACAATAAACTTGAAACGTTACTTGTGCAATTTATTTTCTTCAATTCCATTAGAGCAATTATTTTTCTTATTTTTAAGGAGTAAGTAACTTTGTTTTCTTTAAAGAAAATACTTTGCGAACATATTGATCAATCAAATATAAAAAAATCAAAAAATGTGTTTCAGTCCATACCAAACACACCCTTAGTCAATTTCAAAATGACTTCGATGCAAAACTACATTATTTCGAAATAATTCATTACATTCAATTAATTCATAAAATTTTTAAAAAAATTATTTTCCTTAATTTCATATGAGGTTAAAATTAAATTAAAAATAAAGAGAATATATTATTGTGATTGAGACAAATCTAGAATATGATCAACCAACTTTTAGAAAAATCTAAATGACGAAAAGGACATGAGGGGAAACAAACCATGTGTATTTGAAAGAAGAAAAACACAATGGAATTGTTGCAATTATTATGATATGACTTTTTTTTTTCCATAATTCATATTATGTAAATTTTAATTAAAAATAATTTTTTTCTAATTAGTAATATAAAAAAATTATAGAATAACAACAATAATATACTCAGTAAAATCTCACAAATAAAATCTCGAGAGAATTAAAATATATGTATATCTTATCACTACATCATAAAAATAGAGAGAATATTTTCAGAGGACCATCAGCTTAAAAATATCAAACCCTAAAAGCGAAAGATACTAAATATAAAAAAAGAAATAACTAAAATAAAAAACAAATAATAATATATAAATAAAATAAAAGAAACAAATACAAGTTATACAATAATCAATTGAATCTCAAAAAAATAAAAAATAACACATAAATTGAAATGATGCATTGGAAGAGAAATAAAAATGCATTGGAAGGGAAATGAAAAAATACACAAAATATAAAAATTGAAACAAATTAAAGGAACTTTTTTTGCTTTTTCATTTTCTTTTTCACATTTTAACCCCAAAGCTTTTTTTCTTGTTGGGATTACAAAGATAATATATATGCATCATATAATAAGATACAACATCTCCTTGAACAATAGAACTATATCGAAATTCTTCTAATAAAAATAGTTTCTAAAAAATTACTTGTGCGCCAAGAAGTGTACATCTTTCATTTGGTGATCGAGTGAAGATTCTTGTGTCGATGCAATGACTATCGGGTGAATTTTCTTCGCGGTGTTGCTATTTTCTTGGCCTTTCGATTTTTTATCGTTAGTATTTTTTTGCTTCTCCTTTAGACGTTTTTGTTGTACGTGGAGATGGCCATAGCTAAACCCTAATGAAGACATTGTTGCAAAAATTAAATCAAATGAAATGTAAGGTTTAATCTTCAAATGTGGCAAACCCCATGGGAGAATTTATAGTTGAATACCAAGGTGTCCCCACCCCTCTTTCAAAAAATAACAACTTTTATCTTTTATGTTTGAAGAAAAGTCTAAAATAATTTTTGGTTGCAATAGATTTGTAATGGCTTGACCCCGTTAATGATATTATCTACTTTAGATCTACGCTTATATATTTTTAAAATGCGTCATTAATAAGTAAAATTTGCTTATTTATAGATTCAGTATCTCTCTTATGATTTGTCAGTGTGAGACTTCTTATGTTAAGAAAGATTGTTATAAAATTGCTTAGATATCTCTTGATCAGAAGTTTTCTGTTTGAGCTCTGAGTATGAAAAAAAATATTTAATAGGAAACATATTCTTCGAATGAAGTCTTACGCGACACGAATACAAAATTATCGAATTTTAATAAAAATATCAACTATCGAATACAAAACATAAAAAAAATTATTTATTTATTTATGTTTAATTCTTGATTCTGTGGATTTCTTCCTGTTTTAGATCCACAGATATCTATATAGGAGGAAAGGCATGTACCCTCCCCATCCAATTTTAATTGATCCTTACATTATTTTAAAATATCCAATAATTTTTATTTATTTTATGAAATCAAAGAAAAATTAGTTTTTAATTTATTTTTATCATTAGTTATAATTATTTCTCTATTATATTTTTCAAGATATCATATTTATTATATTTAAAAAATAATTTAATCAAATTATCTCATCATTTATTACTTCTTAATTTTTATGTCAAATTAATAGAGGATCAAGTAAAGTTGAACGAAGAAAATAGCACACCAAGCAGACAATTAGTCCAAAATTTTATTTTGTATACCAACCCCACCTCAATTAATTTCCAAAATAATAATTTTCCTTTTTTTTTAATTTAGGATCTGTGTGCTCTACCGCCTATGGTTTTTGTCTGTGTAGTTTTTATGAAAAAGAAAAAGAAAGTGTTAGAAGTGGTCCCGTTGGATAGACTTTAAAATATATTTTTGAGTAATTTTTTCTTTGAATTTTATAAAGAATATAAACATTTTTTAGATCAAATTCCCACGAATTTATGTTTGGGCACCTTTCAAAAGATGTCATACTAATAGAGTTGGGTAAGCATTTATATATAGTTATATTTTTTCTTCATTCTTCAATGTGGGATGGAATTTGCATATACTCAACATTGTGCACGAATTGTACGAAGAAATATACAAAAGCTATATACAAAACTGTGAATTATATAACAAATTATATAAATGTGTATAAATATTGTACGAATTGTATAATTATTATTATAATTATAATTAAGAAATGTGATTATCTATGAAGCATAATAAAAATATTTTAAAGTGATTATATATAAAAATCCCTCACTATTCGAATTTATGTTGACTCAATTTTTTTATTAGTTTCAAAAAAATGAGTGAAACTCCGCCAAGGAAGTGCCGTGAAACTCGGCAATTATATGGCAATCAAATAATGGCATTTGACAAAAAAAAATATTTTTATTTACTTCAGTTTTACTTTTTAAAAAATAAGTTCTACGAAGGAATCATTACATATGTTATAAGTAATGGTAATTTTTTTTAAAAAAAAAAGTTTAAAATTTAGAAAAATAAACACATGAATTAATTAAAGAAATTTGATATCTGATAGAATAATTCTCATGTTTAAATATACACTCAAAAACATCTTAGTTATACTTTATAATTATACTTTATGTAATTATATTTCATAATTATAATTTATATAATTTGTGTAATATTTTTATATATTTGTATAATTTGCTATATAATTCATAATTTTTATATGATATTTGTATATTTCGTTATACAATTCATGTACAACATTTTTATATAATTCACTATACAATTTACACATAACCTTCATATAATCACACATAGCGTTCATATAAATCGCGCAAATTATACAAAATTCAAACTGTGAATATAACTAAATATTGTTCATAAATCATAATTAATTTAAATTATATCTATATTAGCTAATTAACTGACATATTTTTACTTATCTGCATATTTTTTTCAAATTAATTTCACATTAAAATAAAAGATAAGGTTGTACACCCTTCACATAATATGTACACATTTAAACTTAATTATAATGTAACCGAGTTGTTGTATAATTAACCCAAAAAAATATTAAATCAAAGCGAACAATACGTAATAATAATTACATTTTACAATTCCATTACAATTTCACCCCAAAAAAAAAAAATTAAAGACAGACAAAATACTCAAAAAGAAAATAAAAAATAGAGAATTATTTTCATCTTCTCCATTTTTAATTCTTGAATTCTTCATCCTCCTTTCATATTCTTCAGCAACCAACATAACAATATCAGCCATAATTATATATGATAATAATAAACTTATATTTCAAAATATAAGCTTGAGTGATTTTTTTTTTGGTAATTGGGAAATTTTGAGTTAATATTTTTTTGCTTTTTGGTGAGTAAGGAATTTTTGTGTTATTTCAAAATAATATTTTCTTTTTGTACTTGCATATATCATACACGTCAAGAAAAAAAAACTTATTTTTTCCAATACCAAACACACCCTTAACTAGTTGTACAAAATAGTTTAATGGATTATGGATAAGGATGAATTTGAATGATACAAAATACTGTGCAATATGCATAATGATTAATATTATTTTATAATATGATGGCCTTGACGTGGCAATATTTTGTGGTTTCAATTCCGAAATTTCAGA
>DF361663.1:12373-29531 GCA_000787875.1 Solanum virginianum
TTTTGTGGTTTCAATTCCGAAATTTCAGATAGGAAATCCCACCAACATGATCGAATATTTTTTTCGATTTTCTAAGATATTACTGTCAGCGCACTGAACAATAGAGAATTGGTGAATTTTTTTTTTTATTAATCGGAAATGAGGATCAAACTTTCAATTTTTTACTTAAGAGGTGAAGTATTAAACCACTGCATCAACTTTTTTAGTTAATTTGATGAATACTCACCGTCAAAATATATGATATAGTGAACGAATTAGCTTTTTAATTATTAATTTCAACTTTAAATTTGTTATGTGAATTTTCTTTTAGTACGAAGTACTTTCTTTCGAATAAGTTTTATATAATATAAATTTAAAATAATCAAACTTTAATATAAATATCGAATATTAGTGGAAAAAAATAAAGAATATATTTTTTCTTTTCAATTCGTTTTTTTGATTTTTCTGTTTGGAGAATAATAGGTATTATAGAAAATGTTCAAACTATGGTCGGTTAAAAAAGAATTTTATATTGAACCGCCCCATTGGTGAACCTGATCGGTTTGTCTAAAATAAAATCATCGTAAATTAATAAAAAAAATTATATTATAATTTTTTTTTCAGTTATTTATCATCGAATAAATTGATGAAAAAATAAATTTTTACTGAAATAGTAAATAACTTTCAATTCTTTCCTTATAAAAAACTATTATTTTTTATTCTTCCACCAATTTAATAGAAATATTCATAAAAATGAATTCTAATTATTTTTTAGTAAAAAAAATAGTGATTTATATCTCTCGTTAATAATTGAACATATTCACAATTATTAGAAATTAAAAAAAAATCATCGTGAATCAATAACAATTATATTATAAAATATAACCTTTTTTTTCATTGATTTATCGTTAAATCAGTTAACTGAACAAATAAATGATGAAAAAATATTCTTGATAAAATAGTAAATAACTTTCAACTTTTTTTCTCATGAAAAATTAGTATTTTTTCTTCTTCCACCAATTTAATCGAAACATTCATAAAAATAATTTCTAATTGTTTTTTAGTGAAAAAATAGTCATTTATATATTAGTGCCAAACGACTCAAATTTCCAATTTTGACACTTCTTTTTGCTTAAAGTTCAGATAAAAAAGGTAGACTTTAATCATTTTTGTTGAATTTCAATTATTTTTATCGAAAGTTCATGTACATATAGTTGAAGTTCAAAAATTTTAAATGCAAGGAATAACAACTAAAGTAAAAAATAAAAGGTATAAATTTTAATTTATATTAAAAAAAGGGGGTCTAAATTTTAGTTATTAACAAATGAAATGCTTCTTTTACTTGTATAAATTGATCAATTTTTTCAACAATTACATTTATGTGAATTGCGATAATTCATCATAAACTATGCACATATGTAAAGGCAAGCTCAATACACAAAAGTTCTCGCTATGCGCAGGATCTGAAGAAGGGCCCAGTCACAGGCATCTATTGTATAACAGTCTTACCTTGCATTTCTGTTGAAATTGTAATCCATCTTTTGTTTCCTTTGTTAACTCCTTCAAGCTTTATAGAAGTCCAAGTGATTCCAGCCTCTCAACATGCTGTTGTGGAAGTGGCGGCGGTGACCAATCGTTAGACACCACCTCACCGACGTCCTCCACAACGTATTCCTATTCAAGAATGAACATGTAAGATACATGACAATGGCAAGGACGGATTCAGGATTTTCAGTTTATGAGTTCTAGAGTGTAAGACAGGACAGTGATAGGATTCAAGATAGTAGCTATGTATTAAAGTGGATTTCTTAATGAAATATAGAGTTTGAGCCACAGCTCACGGTGTATAACCATCCCTAGACAATCGATTTACCTTTGTCAGCATTCTTTTTTCGAGTATATGGTAGTGTCGCTGCCAAATTCTCTGTCCGACCATTGTAGCAACCAAAACACTGTAAAACATGCCAAGGACCGCGAATATTCCTAGCACAACTACAACCACAATGAATAATCCTGATATCCCAGACTGATCACCATCGCCTCCAAAGCAACTCCCACATTCACAGTCCGTGCAAGAATGATTCTCGGGGCAACACTCACATGAACAATTCTCGGAGCATATGTTAGAATCAATGCAGACATAAGTTGTACCTGTATGAGGTGTACGCGTATGACAGTCTGCACACAAACTGCAGAGATAATGGAAAAAGATCAGGAAAAAGAAACTTAAGGTTACTATGCTTTAGAAGCACATACTGAAAATCAAAAGGAACATAACAACAACGAACATACCCAGTGGAACCCCATAAGTGGGGTCTGGAAAGGGTAGAATGTATGCAGACCTTACTATTACCTCATAGAGGTAGAAAGGTTGTTTCCTGGGAGCGCTCGTCTCAAATCAAAAGGAACATAACAACAACAACAACAATACCCAGTGGAATCCCGCAAGTGAGGTCTGGGGAGGGTAGAATGTACGCTCCTTACCATTACCTCACAGAGGTAGAAAGACTGTTTCCTGGAACCCTCGTCTCAAATCAAAAGGAATATAAAACATATTATTTGTACCTAGAGCAACAGCAACAAGACAATGCATTCTGGCAGGGCGCATCCAAATCATCACGCACACTTTCATCAAAGCAAGTTAAGAAACAGCCAGATATGCCCATCAAAACGAAAAACAACAGTGCTCCTACAAGATTAGCCAGCAAATAGCGATAAGATTAACTCATACAATCATTTAAGAATCACCCTATCTACTTCAAATAGTAAGAGTCCGAATTTCGGATAATGTGCTATTTACATCTTGAGAATACATCAAGTATGTTCCTTTCATGCCCTGATGGACATACAAAAAGGATATGTTTTCTTCAGAATAGGCAAGAGAGAAACAAATCAACCATTCCCCGAACCTCATGCCACTTCATCATAGTTTTATCATTCCTATTTCTATTTTTATTTACCAAAAAAATTTCTTTATGGTCAATGAAGTGTGTGAAGAACCATAAGGTCTCCGATCTTGATGATTTCTTCCATTGGTCCAAACTTTGATGGACATAGTTACCTAGTATCTATGATAGTGCAAGTATCCCTTGGAATTAGTAGAGGTGTGGGCAAACTGACCCAACATTAAAAAGATGATCAGTCCAGTGTATTACAGCTCCCTCTATGCGTGGGATCTGGGGAAAGCCGGACAACAAGGGACTACTGCCTTAACTTGCATTCCTGTAAGAGGCTATTTCCACGGCTTGAACCCGTGACCCAACCTATGATTATCAAAAATGAAATTTTTGAATTAGCTCTTCTAACCCCAATAGCGACCAGAAGTTCAAAACTCAAGGGAGCGTGAATCCACCCCTCTACCATCCTCCCAATTAAATACCAGGCTTTAGTTAGTGATAGAGTTTAAGATCATCGTGTACACTTAACCCACTCTTTATGTATTGCGTCCTTACCACTAAACCAAAGCGCTGGAGTTTCTTTCCGTTGGTTCTTCCATGAGTGTAGGTGGTAATTAGCCTTATCACAGTCCAAGGAATGGATAGCTGGACAACATCATAGCACCTTCTCTTGAATTTGTCCAATGTTCCAATAGAAGAGTCGCACAAGGTTTTTGCATATTTATGACATGAGAACTTTCAAATAATTAAGTAAATATCGTTCATCTCATAATTGTCCACCACTCCCCAACCTCATTTAGCAAGGCAACTAGAAGGAAAATCGGGTCTCCAGGGCCTATTGGTACCGAAGTTACATGTCAACATGGGTAAGCACCAACTGTATCTGACGTGTGTTCATTTTGTGCATCTATCTGGATTGGTCAGCCAATCGGACAAAAGAATATAACGGAGGTAAAACAACAGTTTGACAAACATAATGCACAAATATATGTCGATAACTACAGAAAATGAATATGTTGATACCGCATATGTAATAGAAGCCTAGCTCGCTCCCAAACCCCCAGTGCAGACGAAGCCAAAACTTCTCGTGTGTATCAATCACATATACTAAATATCCCAGTGAAGCTATAAGCTGCAAAACAGAAGGCTAGTGATCAATTGAAGATATTATCTACAGTACTGTTTGAAAATATACCCAGAAATGAAGAAAAAACTGTAAAGAGGATCACCCACGCACAAGCTGAACTGCGAGAAAGATGAACAAAATGTCTGTGGTCACAAAGAACCGAAATTTTAAGGTTCGCCATTTTCTCTGAAGATCGTTAACTCTCATGTAAAATGGAGCCTTGCAAGTTGTGCAATGAGAAAATGCAAATCCTTCCTGTAAAAAGATAAACATTAAGGGACAGGTATATATATTCAATTTTGATGATTAAACTATAAGGATATTTAGTAGTAATCGGACAGCAGTTGAAGCCTTTGTCCATAACGATGCAAAAGCCAATAACTAATTGAATACTATACAAAAAAATGACAGTTTGTAACTACGTCAATCTGAAAGCTACTCAAGAAAGATACAAGTACGAATGTATCCAATTTGATTTCTCGTCATACACTTTAAAGTATTGATGTAATGTCTAATAAGTTCCAAGTTAAGCAAAGCTAAGCAGTAATGAGGCTAAAAGTTCGGAAGAACAAACGATCTGAAAACATACCTTCATAGAACGCCACTGATCAAGGCATTCTCGGTGAACGTACTTTGATGTACCCTTGCATTTACAAGGTGCTATCAAATCCTCACCTAAAAATACAAATGAAATAATCACTAAAAAAATTCAACTAGAAGAACTCAATAAAAGATAGTAACAAACTAACAACTCCTCTTAGTCAAAATGTTCTTTCTTCCTTCGGCCGTTTGAGTTGAATGATTCAAATTAATCAACTATGCCTCGATTGGAAATCTATTATGCTTGCTTTCCTCATACATAACCCAAATTAGTTAGGATTTACTTTTGTCATAATTCGACTAACTTTTTGCGGACCTCAACCTACTGCAACCATCCTCCTTTATCTATACTTGTAATTAACTCTGATATGTGGAGTTTGATTTGAACTATTTCGAATAGAAGAAAAGCTATGTGTTATGTTAGACAATGAAACCAAACATCTGCAATTCAAACTAAGAATATCACAACAAACCAAACACCACATCTTCAACTCCCTTCCAACATGGGCGGAGCTAGCGGGATGCAAAGGGTTCATTCAAACCCCGTCAGATAATTACACTGCATATACAAAGAGCTCAAAATGATTTTTATGTACCTACAGTTGATGTTGAATTCCCTTAGGTGAATATTCTTCATGCGTTTACTTCTTCTTTACGTCTTGTTTCTCGTGCTAGTAGTATTAGTATTCTTTTCGGTATTTTATTATTTTACTATTTTTGTATTTCACATTCTAGTTTTCTGTTACTACGTGTTGTCTTTGATGCCTCGATTTTCTTACCCTCTTATGTTTTTTCTTTTCTTGAGCTGAGATCAATCAAAAACAGTCTATCTACCTGTCAACCTGTCTACCTATCAAGGTAGGGATAAGTAGTGGTGGAACCAGGATTATCAGTAAGGGGGTTCAAAAATATGAAAAAGTAGTCTTACATACTAGTCAAAGGGATTTCATTTTTTTGGTTTCCCAAGGTATCTCCAACCCGACAGGCCAAGGACTAATCCTCCGCGGATCTGCGCTCCATTTAAGGGTTTGCCACTGGCCAATTGATTGCTGCATGCACAAGGTGGCAATCGAACCCCCAACTCTTGCTTAAGCGACCTAGTGAGCTAACCACTAGGCCAACCAAGCTTGGTTGGTCAAAGGGGGTTTGATGTCTACTATATACATATAAAAACAATGTATAAATAATATAATTTTTCGTCCAAGGAAGTTCGTTAACAAAGGGATAGCTCCACCCCCGGGGATAACTAATAAGGTTTGCTTACGCTCTACCCTTCCCAAACCTCACTTGTAGGACTATACAGGGTATGTTTTATCTATTTCTTTATATTTTGAATCTCCTTGGTGAAACTCCGGACTCTCACACAATGCAGAAACTTCACTTAGGGCTAAAACATATTTTAGGATTTCAGCTGGTAAAAGGGGCAAAATGCATTACTCCATACCTATGTCAGGGTACTCAACAATTTAAGCTGACTCGAACATCACAGTTATCAAAAACATAGTGGAACCATATTTGAAAGTTTATACAATTTTTTACCAACAAAAACACACTTATTTAGAATATTTGAACACCCAAATCCAATTCACCCCATAAAGCAACTAACTTTACACTGAAAATCAAAAACAGAATCATAACAACACACATAAAACCAACTAATATTTCAGACAATAATTTAAGATTTGAAGAAAAGTGAAAGGGTCATAAAAAACCTTACCATCATTTTCAAGGCAAATTCGACATTGAGGTTGGTCAATGCTTCCTGCTTCAAGGTCAACTTCACTGGGTTTAATTAACGATCAGAGGAGGAATTAAAGAAGAAGATGAATCATACTGATGAGACATTTTTGTTTTCTTTTAAATTTAATTTTTTTTTCAAAAGAAACTCTTACTTGAGATAAATTCATTTCATCTTTAGTTGGAAAAAATAATTAAATATTACCAACTAGTAAATTAAATAGAGCTATTGGTAGCTATCTTAGAATAAATTATGGGAAGAAAAATAAGTGGCCAAAATAATTTTACAATAGAAGTCAATAGAACACATTCATAGGGCAAGTTTCGGGGAAGAGTCCGACCAGAAGAGTATGTTGTATGTAGTTTTACATTGTATTTCTGCGATAGATTGTTTTTGAGACTTGATATGATAGACGTTTATATTATATAATATTAATATTATTTATATTATTTAAAAGATTAATTAATAATAACATATTACCAATATAAATACTTTGATAGGACGATTTATTCTTAAGTTCAGATTACTTCTATTTGATGTTGAGTTTGAATTTTGAATATGAAATTGCTTTTATTGAAAAGTGTTTTGCATTTAATGCAAGACGTTTTAATGTAAATTCAGATTTAATTAAATTTTAATACAAATATCAAATATATAATACGAGCTTCATTAGACCCAAGCCATAAAGAATTCTCTCAATTTGCTAATTTAAACCTCGAAGTTCCATTTGTTACGAATTTGATAAAATCTTAAAGCAAGAAATTGTACACTCAACTATATTTTCTCTGATTCAAATTATCTATTGCATTTCTCTTTTACACATTTTAAATAAACGTAAAGAATTTTTTTTTGACTATTTTAGTTATCCAAACCTAAGGAGATAATCTCTTTTTATTAAATATTTACTACATTTTCAGAGTTTTTAGTCTTCAAACAAGTACTACTAAAAATAAGATGAGAAAAATAATTAATTTTGTTTTGAACCTTTAAAATGACAAATAATTTGAGGCAACTATATTTAAAAATCAAGATCGATAATTTGAGACAAATGTCAAAACAAGAAATCAGGAAAAGTAGCAGCAGATGGAAAAAACACCAAGTTAATTAACCAACATATGTTTGGTTTCAAGAATGTAAAATGTTCCTGCGTTTACATGATAAATAAAGGATAGAGACAATGGAAGGTTCTCGAGATTTTGAATCGCTCTTTTTTTGGGGCGGAGATAACAAGCAATTACATTACTTGACCACTCTTGTCAACTTCTTACATTTCAACTGGTGAAAACATAAAAAAAAAACATGTTCAAACCACATAGCGATAAGTAACATAACGGCCTGCAGTCTTACTTGGTCTGATAATTTTCACGACTTGGCCACGTTTTAGCCAGTAGTATCTAGCAATTGGGCCGGTGAGCTGAATCGAGGAAGCTGTTTCAGCAGAAGAATATATTAGGCATTCAACTAGATAGAAAATTGGCAACAGCAATCAATCGCGTCTATGTAGATAGCTAATTTATTCTGCTTATGAGTTTTTGAGACGAGGGTTCCCAAAAAATAATCTCTCTACCTCTATGAGGTTATAATAAGTTCTGCGTACATTCTACCCTCCCCAAACCACACTTGTGAGATTCCACTTGAATATGTTATTGTAATACCAGCAGAACAAAACAATTTCGACTATAACACAATAATGAAATATACTGTTTATCTATCTATCTATTTTTTCTCCCTATAATCAATTGTGTCCCTTCCAATAAATTCACTTTCAATGGGTTGAAACTTCAATGTGGACTCTAAATATCACGTCGCAAAAAATAAAATTAAATGGCCAGAGAAAAGGAAAAGCTCATTGATTGCTTGGCATTAAATTCTCTTTTTTTTTTTTTCCACCATAGCATCTTTTGGCTACTTTAGTTTTGGATGCAGGAGATTTTTTTATGTCATGTCATTATCACTATCATTAATTTTATTTATTAAAGAAATAAACTTTAGGTTTACCTAATCTAAATCATATAAAGAGATTTAAAGAATATATGTCCACTCAACATTGGATATTTGACATCCAACATGTCTAAATTTAACTATACTAATTGTGAACAAAATAAAATAGACCTAAAAAAATTGGGTGAATTGTAAATTACGATAATAATATGTCATGTTACAAAAATGAATCTTCAATTTAACTTAACTTAAAAAATTAGATTAAAAGAATCCATACTCATTCAATGCGGGATATTTGACACTTTCAAAATCTCCTTATTAGAACAATTTTTTTTTATTAAAAATGCTGTTAAAAAGAGTGTTATACGAGAGTAACTGTTTGGCCAATGTTTCAAGATTGTTTTTGAAAAAAAAAACATGTTATAATTCAAAAACATTTAATTTTTAACCTAATAATTTGGTCCCCTCAACTCTCTAAATTCCAATAATATAAAAACTTCTTTTACACTATATTGGCCTAAGTTCAACCTCTTAGCCTGCAAGAATTTTTCCAGTTCCAAAGGATGAATATCACTTGTAAGTAATGTAGATTTAGCATTTTTGTTTTGATTATTTTTCTTATCCATATAATTTTCAAAAATATTTTGTTATTCTTTTGCTCAAAGAATTATCAAGAAATGATTTTTTTTTTAATCTTTCCATTTTTATAGCTTCACAAGAGCCTTTTCTTTGAATAGAGTATACTATGTGTAGTTGAAGTTCTATCATTTGGTTAGCAAAATTATCTCAAGATTATAGTTTAGTATTATAATCCTTGGAAATAGGACAAATTAATCTCAATTCTCAATATAAATTTTCAAGCTTAATCTTGAGAAATTCTTGTGAGGTAGCGCTAAGGTCTACATACATTTCATCCTCCCCAGACCTACTTGTGGAATTCCACTGGTTTGTTGTTATTGTTGTAACCTTGAGAAATTCCATCTTATCCCACATACCAAACGACCCCTTAATGTACAAAAGGATAGCTCGATGCATGAAGCATTATGTGTTCATGTAAGGTTTGGAGAAGGACCGCAACACAAGAGTGTAATATAGGCAGACTACTCTGGGCTAGCCTGGTGCACTAAAGTGTCCGCTATGCACAGGGTCCGAGGAAGACCCCATTACGAGGGTCTATTGTACGCAGTCTTACCTTATATTTCTGTCAGAGGCTATTTTCAAGGCTTGAACCCGTAACCTCCTGGTCACATGACAGTAATTTTACCGGTTATTTCAATGCGCCCCTTCAAAGGCAGCCCACTTTATAAAACAAAAATGGTTCTAGTTTTCATTTTTTCTTGAAATGCAAATTTCTGTATTGAAAAGAACCAGAAAATAAATCAATATTGCGTAGAACTCAGACAAAGAATGAACTTAATTTGTTCAATTTTCCTCTTTTTAGATTATTGACAGAGGCAGAGCTAGAGTTCTGATTAAAGTTCGGTTGAAACAGTAGCTTTAGTCAAAATTGTGAATTCGTGTTAAGAAATTCACTTAATGTGTATAAATAATTTATCCCTAGTTATCTGTCTAACTCAAAATTCTGAATCCGCCTCTGATGGTTTATTATGAAAGCTGAGGAGTTTGTTAATTTATTTTACAGTTCCGTTGGTGTCAAAGTGGCCTTGCTCTAGATTTCTGCTTCTGTTGGCATCACTGTTGGTGATATCAGGAACAAGTACAAGTTTAGCCCATGATAGACGCGAGATAATAAAGGCAAATCATGGTGTTGTTGCCACTGATGATGGTCGATGCTCAAGGATTGGAAGAGATGTTTTGAGAGAAGGAGGCCACGCTGTGGATGCAGCGGTTGCTGCAGCATTTTGCTTGGGAGTTGTCAGTCCCGCGTCTAGTGGCATAGGCGGAGGTGCATTCATGCTAATAAGATCAGCAGATGGAAAAGCACAAGCCTTTGATATGAGAGAAACCGCTCCCAAGAAAGCCTCTAAGGTATTTGAACCTCTCGATTGTTCTATTAAGCAAGCCTATAAGTGCATGACGTTCATCAGAATTCTGTTTATCGATATTGCTTCAAGCCTATATCTTTCTTGTCCAGAATATATATGCACAAAATGCTGCTCTAAAAGCTAGCGGAGTTCTTTCAATAGCAGTTCCAGGAGAAATTGCTGGCCTTTACAATGCGTGGAAACAATACGGGAAGCTTCCATGGAGAAGGCTTGTTAGGCCAGCTGCACATCTAGCTCATAGCGGGTTCAAGATTTCTCCGTATCTTCACATGCAAATGCTCAGAAGTGAATCAGATATACTGGCTGATAAAGGACTTCATGATTTGTTCACATTTAACGGTAGCCTTTTGCGGATAGGAGATATATGTTATAACAAAGAGCTAGGGAAAACACTAAGAGCACTTTCCGTATATGGAATTACACCATTTTACAACGGATCGATTGGGGTCAAGTTGATCAAGGATATAACAAAATCCGGAGGTATATTGACAATGGAAGACTTGCAGCAGTATCAAGTTCGAGTAAGAGAACCTATTGTTGCGGACATAATGGGATTCGAGATAATTGGTATGCCCCCTCCTTCAGCAGGAGGCGCTGCAATGGTGCTAGTAAGTATATGTTGACAAGTAAATAAAAATATGTTCTTTTAGTCATTACTATGACTGTGGAAATGTCTTCAGATACTGAACATTCTTGCACAATATGGATTTCCTATGGAAGGTCCGAGGTCCCTTGTAATTCATCGACAAATTGAAGCCCTGAAACATGCATTTGCAGTGAGGATGAACCTTGGTGATCCAGATTTCACTAAGGTTAAAAATGTCGTAAATGATATGCTTTCAACTGAGTTCGCGAAACAGTTGAAGAAGACCATATATGACAACATGACTTTCAATCCTAATCACTACGGTGGCAAGTAAGCAACTTCAACGAGCACTTTATGTACCAGCATTTGTATGTCACTTAAATCGTTGTTCAAATGTGAGACTAGGTGGAATCAGATGAATGATCATGGTACCAGCCACATGTCTATTGTGGACAGTGAACGAAATGCTGTTTCGATGACAACAACCATAAATGCTTACTTTGGTGCTAAGTATGTCTCACCCAGTACTGGGATAGTTCTTAACAATGAAATGGATGATTTCTCCATTCCTGCAAAACCTTCCCAGAATGTTCCACCACCAGCACCTGCAAATTTTATCCATCCAGGCAAAAGGCCATTGTCATCAATGACACCTACTATTGTTCTCAAGGTAATATTTCCCATTTATCCAACTTTTCTCCACTTACAAGAACAAAATGTCCTTGGACTCGTAATAGATCTCCAAGTACAATTTCTACATCTCTCTGACCAAATCCGCCTACACCAAAGGCCTCTGCCTTTCCATCCCTCGGATAGATACAGAGGAGGGCAGAGCTTTTGGTTTCTTTAATATCGTTAGAAGAACAAAAAGTCCTTAAAAAACACATTTGATAACCTTAACCATGTATAAACGGTGTAATTTTCCACCAAAGAGAGTTTGCATGAACCCCCTAGGCCGGTTGCCCCTTCTTGGCTCCAACCCAGACGACTAATATTTAGGAACTGATGTAGCATATTCTATGGTCTTGAACCTTATTTGTAATATAAACAGGGTGGACAACTGAGAGCTGTTGTTGGTGCAAGTGGAGGAGCGATGATCACTGCTGGTACGACTGAGGTTTTTCTGAATCATTTTGCAAGGGGAATGGATCCCTTCTCTTCCGTAATGTCTCCAAGATATTACCATCAGGTACCTACAACAAACGCCTTTCTAAATCATTTTGTTACATATCGTTTCATAATGTATAGTATTGCATAGTATAGTACAGTATTGTTTTGACGAATATAATGTCTAGATAGATTCAGATTGATTTCCGTTTCCTGTCATTTGCAATGTCACTCAGTACAAATCCGTAGAATAAAGCTTATATTGTTTAGTGTTTACATCCAAACAATTTTATGCGTATTAATATAATACAACTATGTGATCTCGCAAGGGAGTCTGGAGTGTACACAAACCTTGTACTACTTGTCATTACTCGTATTTTTTCTTTTGATTTTCAAAGATTATTGAACCTTCATGGTGTTGTATTTTGCAGTTGATTCCGAATGTGCTACAATACGAGAATTGGACTATCGTGACAGGTGATCACATTGAAGCTCCAGCAAAAATACGGGCTGCCCTTCAAAAGAAGGGACATGTCCTAAAGAGTATTGCTGGAGGGACAATTTGCCAATTTGTTGTTCAAGAATTCAAGTCATCAAAGCTTATTGGTGTAAGTGACCCGAGGAAGGGTGGATTTCCAGCTGGTTTTTAGACGTGTAACGTCTCGTCTTCCCTGCACAAGCCACCTACCACAGGAAACCCATGTATGATCATTGATCAGTACCATCTGGTCATGTGTGATTTTTATTTTTTTCAGTGTTTAGGAGCTCATTAAGACATGCACAACTAGAGCTACCATCCGCATAACCAAGTTAGACGCAAGGGCAGAGCTACAACTGGCGAAGGGTGGTTAGTAAGGGAAAACGATAAATGAATGTATGATTGATTGATCTCATTTTATAAAATGTGAGGGTTCTCGAGTAGTTCAGTGTGCTCAACAAGAATGAATTGCACTCCCTCCGTCCCATTTTATATGACACTCTTTGATTTGACACGGTGTTTAAGAAAAAAAAGAAGACTTTTAAAACGTGTGGTTTAAAATCATTTTTTAGATATTTGTGTGGCTTAAAATCATTTCATTAAGGGTAAAAAGGGAATTTCAAAGGTAAATTGTTTCCAATTTGAGTTAGATGACATTCTTTTTAGGACGGACTAAAAATGAAAAGGTGTCATTTTAATGAGACAGAGAGAATATTTAATATCAACTGACATTGAGGTAGATTCAATATTCATCCAAATGAAAAATTAAATATCATTAAATTGATATAATAGCAATTGATGTTTAAGTGAACCTTTTAATTAAGAAAAAAAATAAAGTTTATATCTCAAAAATTTTCATTTAATGGCATTTTTGGACCAACTATAGAAATTTTCAGCCCATTGTTTTTTTATAAATCAAAATAAGAATTTATAATGCTAGCTAGTAGCTTTTAAGCATGTTATAAAAATTATCAACCACCTACAAATTAATTAAATTCTAAAGTACTAGCTTGTATGTTTAATGATGACTATATTTTTAAAGATTCGAAGATCAGTCTGCTTTTCGACGATATCAATCAATATTTTACTTTTGAAAATCTCGAAGAATTTTATCCTAAGAAAATGGGTAACAAAAATCACATGAAAAATACAACGACCATAAAAATTGTTACACATTGATAACTTAGCTTGATACACATAAAATAAATATTATATCAAACTAAGATGAAGAGACTAGCTATTGTGGATTTACAAAATGGTGAATTTGTATTCTGTTTTATCATGTAAATTATTATCCACATTTTGTATTCTTGGATTTACAAAATGGTGATTTTTTTTTTAAAATTTTACAAAAGGCTTTATATTAAGTGACATATTCATAACTATATGATGTAAGATGTTCAACACCAAAGTGAATACATAAAAATGTCTTTTGCATACTATAATATTTATGTGACTTTCAATTGAATATAGATTAGTTTGATATTTCAAATGTATACATAATTAGGCTAGATTTTATGAAGAAAAAAAAAATCATAATGTTTCCATCTGTTAACTAAATAAATTGCGTATATCATTTTCTGCTACAGCCTTTTTCGATGGAAAGCATACATTTAATTCTGCTTCGTGTATTAATAAGGTGTGCTCCCGAAAACAATCTCTTTACTTCTATGAGGTAGTGGTAAGATCTTCGTATATTATTTTTATCCTCCTCAGACTCCACTTGTGAAATTCCACTGGATATATTATTATTGTTGTATTAACAAGTTGTGTTTGTTACATAGACGCAAAGATTTGTTATTTCAAGAAGATACATAAAATACACGCAGACGTTTTCTACTTCAAGATACATAAAATACTAACATGTTGCATAGCTTTCTTTTGGTGTGACTCTAAATCTGCTCGAACAATTCTTATTTTTGAGATTTTTAAGTAATTTTACTTGTTCGTTCTTTATTTTGAAGATCAATATCTTCAATTTTATTAAAATGTATAACTGCAGTTTTTCTTTAAAGAAAACATACATATGGGAGTACATGCTTGTTAGGTCATGGAGCCTTATGTAATATTTAATGTACTATTAAATATTATTTTCTGTGTAAAATATTTTGTATTCATTTAATACATACACACATCATGTGGAGGGTGCCCAATTTTTGGTGACATGGTAGTCTGCAAGATGAAAGCACCAATGGAACAGTGACGATCTCAAGTAATATATTAAGAACAAACACTACCAATTTGATTACAATGGAACTGTTCCTTGAAGGGAATAGAAATAACACAAAAGCATGAATAAAGATAAAAGAAGGTGATGAGAATGAGAAGAACACAGGGGTGAGAATGAGAAATTGCTATAACTTGATGCCTACTCTAACTCCTCCTCCTCAACAACAACAACATAGCCAGTGAAATCCCACAAGTGGGGCCTGGAGAGGGTAGAATATAAGCAGACCTTACCACTGCTTCATCTTAGCTAATTATATTAACTTCCAGCACGTGCATTGCCCTTCACGTGATTTGCCCCAGTCACAACATAATCATTGAATTTCTTAGGCGCAGTCCTCAAACGCGTGCCTCTCCTTGGTGCCCCACTCAGGTTACCTAGCTCAATAGAATGTGGGTCAACAACAAATGGACACAGTAATGGTGCTTAAAAAGTGAATGCAGTTTACAAACATATGAACCAAACCAAACATCAAAAGGTAGAATGGCCTTGGAAGCACATCTGGAAGACTAAGATACCATATAAGGGTTCATGTTTTGCCTGACTTTTGGCCAGAGAAGCAGTTCTTACGCAAGATAACTTGATGAAAAGAGGAATTACCATATGCCACAGATTCTGCCTATGTGGGGAAACTACAGGGACAGTAAATCATCTTTCTCCCATTGCAAGATAATTGGTCAAGTATGGAGGATGTTCCTGACACTCAGAAGTATCACATGTTTATGCCTGGAAAGATTTCAGAAACTCTAGCAACTTGGGAAGAAGCAGGTTTGGAGGTCAGCGATAGAGGAAGATGGAGAATAGTTCGAGCTTGTATATGGTGGACAATATGGAAAGAAAGGAACTCTAGATGTCTTGAAGTAGGAGCAATTCTGTCCAATTGATCAAGATGAATTGTCTTTGCTGTTTTGTTTTGGTGTAGACAGTCTCACTCGGTAGAAACTGTTGAAATTCTAGATGCATTAGATTCCCTTTAGAAGACTAGAATAGCTCCAATTTCTTAGAGTCTTTTGATGTAAATATGGTGCAAGTTCAATCAATGTACTGTTTGATCTTGATCATTTATCGAAATATACGAAGTTACCAAGTTAAAAAAAAATTTACTCAAGAAAAAAAAAAGAGTTGATATATTGACTCGTGGAAATTGTGATTATAAGGACATGAAAATGATGTAAATAAGCTGAATGCTGACTCGTGTGGGTTCGTAGAGTCAGGCTTCCAGTTTACCTACAACAGAGGAGCCGCCCTCGCGCGCTGGCTAACTCCATTGTAATTATTTCTCTGAGAAACTTTGGTATTAATTCGAAAATTAATTTATAAAATTAGAATGTTATCGTTTTCATAGTATATGGGCTTGGATTGAACTTATGATACAATAATTGAAACACTAAGAAGTTAAATTCAAGAAATAACAAATAAACATAACCATAAGATGTGACAAAAAAAGATAAATCACATCCAAAATTTTAGTTCAATGATGAGTCTGGTAACTAACCATCGCCCAGGCTATGAATGTGACAACAGAGCTAATTAGTCCACTAATCAAAGCAAGAGCAACTTTAAGATCATGATTTACTTTAACAAATTTATTATTTTCTTTTTTTGCTGCTCTTTTAGTTACTATCATACAAGTGATTATTGAAATAGTCAAAGCAACCATCGTTAAGATAATTACCATTAATTACTATCATACAAGTGATTATTGAAATAGCTAAAGCAACCATCGTTAAGATAATTACCATTAATTTAAATTCAATGGTACTGTAAATGACTCAGTAGGATGTCTTCTACATTAGTTGATGCACACTCGAAAATTAAATCATATATTGCTTATATGTTGATTTAACTTTGAGGTGTATGCTTCAACCAATCTAAGATATTCTACTAAGTCATTTTTATCGTTATTAAATTTGGATCAATGATAATTATCTTAACTATGATTGCTTTGGTTGTTTCAATAATCACCTGTAACGAAAAGAGCTGCACTAAAAGAAATGCACTGAATTTGTTCAAGCAAGAGTTGCTCTTGCTTCAATAAGTGAACTAATCGAGCTCAATTATCGCATACATAATCTGTGCGGCAACCAGTTATCAGAGGCTCATCATTGAACCTAAAGGATTTTGGGTGTAATTTATCTTCTTTCTTTATATATCTTAAGATTATGTTTATTTTGTTAATTCTTCAATTTAACCTCTCAATATTTTAATCAATCACTCGTTGCAGATTTTGTTTCAGTATACATATTGAAATAATTGAGTTATGTTCCATCACTCAATGTTCAATTAACCACTTAATCTAGGTAAGAAAAAAATTTTAAATATGAAAAAATAATAAAGTTAATATCAGTTACTAAGGCTAAAGAACTTCAGCGGATTCAAGAATTTCAAGTAGGCAGTAACCCAGTCACCGTTGTTAATATCTCTCACCTTTTTATGCGAATGACACCCATTTTCTGTGGAGCTGATAGGAATT